>CAJQUW010003465.1:0-124519 GCA_907163375.1 Prostheceraeus crozeri
AAATCGGATATTTCGTTCCTCTGAACGGTGAACTTCGTGTATTTTTATAGTCCAAGCATTAAGATTTAAATCCTTCATGTGAAAGCGGTTACTTAATCACAAGGCAATGGATTTCTAAGTAGTCATTCTATCACCGAACCTGTTGTAGCAAAAAAGGCTATAATTTTAGAGGTATATATAGACACCAGAATAAATTTTTGTGCACTGTGCCTTTAACAAGTTGTCATTGCCATGTGTTAGCCATTACTGTACGAGAGCTGTTCATACGTTTTGGAGACATAAAGTTGAAGAGTGACAGCAATGCAATAAGTCAGGTGTGACCTAATGAATGTCTATGACTATCTAAATGAGTTTGGTTAATTTACATTCTAGTTGCTGCAATGATCTGTGCAAATGTAGTTAAACCTAATTTGTCAACTGCGTTGAATTCGGTTTCGGCAGTTCATCAGGACAACTCTCCGACTCACCGGCACAGATTACGAAACAGTTAAGGAAAATGGAAATCGCAGAAGTAGGGCATCCACCCTGTTCACATGACCTTGTGCTCTGCGATTCTTCTTGCTTCCGATAGTGAAGAAGATGTTCTCGGAGTGCCGAAGCCGCTGTGGAAGAATTCATTGAGGTCATCTATAAATCCCGTTACAGATTTGTGAGAATGCTTCTAAGATTGGTTCATGCGTATACAACTTTGCGTAGAATCTTCCGAAGAATATTTTGAGAAATTCTATGTTTATAAATAATTTAGTATTACCATTACATCTCAAAACTTCTTTGATTTCAGATTCCTACGACAAAATCACTAAACAATGTGTGAAATATCTTGATGTGGGATCCCTGTCGGTGTCGGAAGCGGACGAAGGCCGTAAAAGACGAATCCGTCCTACAAAGCGATTTGGTTTAGACAGCGTTGACACAGAATCGGAAGTCGAGAGTGATTCACAGCCGAAGAGAAAACGAAAGCATCTACTGAAAAGGCAAAATGCGATTAAGCTGGTTGAGATCGTTCCGCCTCATGATCACGATTTTCCATCATCAACACCTCCCAGTTCATCTACACCCATTCAGTTCCTATCGGATATCTGGTTACCAGGCAATGAGATCCATAATAATACTTTTGAAGAACAGCAGAATGTGAAGAGGCTTGGTCATCCCATTCATCTACCATTACCTCCTGCACCTACACAGTCGAAATCGGATACCGAGTCGTATGAGAGTGAAGTCCAAGCGAAACTTACAAATGAAGACACTGATGATCCTAAACTGTCATTTGCCCCTGAGACAGGAGATCAGTCTGTCGATGCGGATGCAAACATAACTCGTTGTCATTGTCCGCACGTTGCACATTGGTCTAAAGAAATTTTCCGTCTTCTAATAAGAATCGAACAGAGACTGAGTGCCAAGAAAGCAGAATCGGAGATGAAAAGTGACGACGAAATGCCTGAAGTCCGTACATATCATGCTTCGTCAGCAGAAACCTTAATATCCGTCCTGAAAGATAAAGAGCACTACAAAAACGCGCTGAAGCAAGTGAAACACGAGGTTACCAAAAACAAGAAAAATAGTATTGTGAACGTACTACTTAGATTGGCGCCACCCTCCGTGTGGAAAACTTTCTCAAAAAACGGTCAGAGGGGGAAGTTGTCCGCCATTGAAGCTGGAGTGGATGTCTTTGTTATAGATGCCCTCAATCTGAGCGAGGTAAGCGTTTTTTTTTTACTTTGTTGCTGCATACTTTGTATCATGCTAGGAATTAAATTAAGTCAACCATTTTTAGAGTAAATATTTCCCTAGAATATTACACCCCTTCTGAAATACATAGGCTTAGTTGACCCAGTAAAATGAATAGTTGACAGTTACTCTTTAGATCAAGGGTTCCCAACCTTTATCGCTCCGAGACCCCCCCCCATGGCAAATCCGGAAGGCTCCGCGTAAAAATTGAGAGAAGTTAGAAAACACCTTTATATTGAACTGTTATCATATTCAATATTTCACTGCCATCGTTATTGAACATATTCGAAAACACATACTGAATGGTGATATATATATATAGATATAATGCTGAATATAGATGCCCTCAATCTGAGCGAGGTAAGCGTTTTTTTTTTACTTTGTTGCTGCATACTTTGTATCTTGCTGGAATTAAATTAAAAGTCAACCATTTTTAGGAGTAAATATTTCCCTAGAAACTATTACACCACCTTCTGAAATACGATAGGCTTTAGTTGACCCCAGTATAATGATTAGTTGACAGTTACTCGTTTAGATCAAGGGTTCCCAACCTTTATCGCTCCGAGACCCCCCCCCTTGGCAAATCCGGAAGGCTCCGCGTATAAAAATTGACGAGAAGTTAGAAACACCTTTGTTTATTGAACACTGTTTTTCATATTCAATATTTCACTGCCATCGTTATTGAACATATGTCGAAAACACATACTGAATGGTGCTAGTATATATATAGAGATAATGCTGATTTAGATGCCATCTATCTGAGCGAGGTAATTAAGCGTTTTTTTTTTTTTACTTTCGTTGCTGCATACTTTGTTATCATGCTAGGAATTAAAATTAAAGTCAAACCATTTTTAGAGTATATATCTCCCTAGAATATTACCACCCTTCTGAAATACATAGGCTTAGTTGACCCAGTAAAATGAATAGTTGACAGTTACTCTTTAGATCAAGGGTTCCCAACCTTTATCGCTCCGAGACCCCCCCCATGGCAAATCCGGAAGGCTCCGCGTAAAAATTGAGAGAAGTTAGAAAACACCTTTATATTGAACTGTTATCATATTCAATATTTCACTGCCATCGTTATTGAACATATTCGAAAACACATACTGAATGGTGACTACACCACGGCCTTTAAGCGCGCAACTTGTTTAATCTCTTTTTCTGCGGTCTTGCAGTTAAATAATTTGAATAGCCGGACGGATACAGATATTTTCTAGGAGGCTCTCACGACCCCAATAAAGTGGCCTCGTGATCCCCGGTTGGAAACCTTTACTCTAGATACCTATTATGAATATTCTTTTGACGTGGCATTTAGAGGTTTATAAATTGAATGATACAGATTTTCATGATTACGAAAATACTTGCTGTGTTCGATAAGTTTTGATAATATATTTTTCAGTAAAAGCAAAATAAGATTTCCCGAAAAGTAATACCGTTTATTGATAGGTAATTTCTTGAGGCCTGTATCATAGAAGGGAAATGGTCAAACAGTCTTTGTTTTTGTTTCAAGATTTGAATTTCTCCAGTCAGTTTAACCTTTGAAAAGGAAATCTTCAGGTCCTCAGAGTCATTAAAGCTGCGCTTGCTTCGCAACCCCTTCCACTTCAAAAGTAGCTAAAAGTCTTCAAGATTGAAATCCGAGGCCTCTTGGATGATAATGTCACAAATTAACTTAAAACGTATAATGACGCATTTGTCACAGAAATAGAGTTCTGAAATAGAACGACTCTTTACATGTAAACGATGTGACACAATATGATTGCGTGCTTCACAAGTTAGAATTTTTTCTAAGGGCAAACTATTGCACCTGCATGTAGACTGATGCTTTGAAAGGAAGTTAGATAACGACCTGAAAAGTGTTTTGTCGCAATCGGCCAATTTTCCACTCGTACTTTCAGGATCATGTATCAACTTGTGAAATTTGATGATGGATCCGTTGAAATTATCCATGACTCGTGGATTGAGTTTAAGGAGGATAAAATGATTGTCACAGCATTTCCACCTAAGAAGGAATATGCACAAATTCGACTATATCTTCGAAAAGAACAATCGCCATACTCGACTTGGTCTTCATTTTCTGCTGAACTTTTATTAGGAAAGTGGTGAGTGTATGCTTATTTTCTTAATGAATGTCAATTTGACTTTGAAATTGTCTAAATACATTCCCCGGCTGCAAATATTTGTAATTTCGTCTATATCTAATCAACTATTGTGTAACTTAGTACTATTTTCATTTATACATGCTGCAATATTGTGCCTAGTTCGTAAAAGTCAAATTTTGCTCACACATTCAAAAACTTGCATATTCAAAAACGCCGATCGAATTGCTTGGAATTTCGACCAAGGTATACTAATACTGGGGTCTTAGTTCTATACATATATGTGCTATGCTTGTGTAAACTGGTCGTCAAGTTAATCGTATCCGAATTTTTAATTAAATCGGATATTTCGTTCCTCTGAACGGTGAACTTCGTGTATTTTTATAGTCCAAGCATTAAGATTTAAATCCTTCATGTGAAAGCGGTTACTTAATCACAAGGCAATGGATTTCTAAGTAGTCATTCTATCACCGAACCTGTTGTAGCAAAAAAGGCTATATTTTTAGAGGTTATATATAGACACCAGAATAAATTTTTGTGCACTGTGCCTTTAACAAGTTGTCATTGCCATGTGTTAGCCATTACTGTACGAGAGCTGTTCATACGTTCTTTGCGAATCGTACGATTGGTCTACAATTCATTCGACTAAGAAAGGGAGTGGTGTAGTGGTTAGAACACCCGCTTACGACCCTCAGGGTCCTGGGTTCCAGGCTGACCAAGAACATATCAGGCAGTCGTCAAGAAGGGCATCCGGACTGTAAGCAACGAAGCACCAACAAAGTCTGACTGATGTCAGCACCGTCCAACCCCGTGAATGGGGAAAATGGACGTAAAACGGTAAAAAAAGGGAGAACGCAGCATCGAGGTTGCAACATGATCACCAGCGCAAAGACGTGTAGCTGAATGATGGTGTGGGCCTCGGTCAGTGGAGATGGAGTCGGACCTCTTGTGCGTCTCTATGAGACCCTGAACGGTGAGCGCTATGAAACCCTGCTTCGAGAGATGTACGAATCTCATCAATTGAATGTTCAATACCATCTTGCTCAAGACAACGCGTCGCTGACCGGAGTCGTCGGGTTATGACTTTCTAAGACGCCTCCGTCAACACTTTTGACCGGCCACCACTGTCACCGGATCTTCATGTTATTTAAATGTGTGGTCGCTCGTAGGAGCCCAATTATCCTACAATCCTATCCAGGCAATACCCAAGACCAGGAAGATCTGCTTTGGCAAAGAATCAACAACATCTGAGCAACATATTTATTGACTTCATCAGAACTTCCGTTTATTCGATGCCAAAACGCATCAATTAAATATTGATCGGACAAAAATTTTTTTATTTTCAATTATAAGATACTGTAAACTGAACTCTCTTTTCAGTGTTAAGTTAAGAATTTAGAGACGGTGAATAATTATTGCTCTTGTGATCTAACGTTAACGTCTTTTAAATGGACTCTATAAGAATTTATATTAGATGTAATAATAAAAGTGATAGTTATGTATGAAATATAAGTGTACGGTTACTTATGAACAGACCTGTACTACTACTGTACACGTACTACAAATTACCATTTTTATCATTTATATCTATCTAAAAATCTTAAATTTTTTTCAGCACCACAACATCAACACATTGGAAAAGAAGAACTTGGTGCGTAGACAGTTGGGGGATGTCTTGAAGAGGATGCCACAAATTGAAAAAGAAAAATTTTTCAAGTAGACAGAATTATGGAAGGTGCACCACTCGCACTGCATAGATTACCGATTTATTTAGTGAGTAAATTTACTGAACTAATTTTGACCAGAAACTTGAATATGCCTTTGTTTTTTATGTTTATTTTTGTGCAAGAACGATTTTATACCTCTGCGAAAATATCGCCAACTATTGATTTTTTTTATAGATCTCAGATTGTGTTATCCTATACATATTCAGAGGTGCTCGAATTAATAGAGTATTCGTTGACGAACACGGAATATCTCGTTTCACTAAAGCAAATGAGTGCTGTGTTCTTTTCTACTCTATTCTAATATGACTGCTTCAAGTCAAGGATCATTGAAATCAATGCAATATGACAGATATCTTTGCCACGCGTTGATTCAGTATAGTCATTCACGGCCAAGATTGTGACGAGACTTCTTCAAACAGAGCTGAGAATGAAAGTTCTGAAGTGGCCAGGAAACTCTCCTGATCCAATTATATTTGATTCAATCTGTGATCGGTGCAAAAGGAAGCAAAGCAAGGTACTAAAACATTGTAAGCTCAATTGTTGCATGTTGTATTTATAAATAGTGAAATATACGACGTACTATAGTTTTTGAAAAAAGTCTGTTTACTCTATTAATTCGAGCCCCTCTGTAGATCTTTTAACGGTATTGTGCATTGTTAGATTTCAAACATTTGTATCAACTATTTTATACCTATGCGAAATTATCGCCATCTATTGTTTCTAAACTCTTTTATTTTGATATATATAATTGATTTTTTCTAAATATTGTTTTCTCTTATAGAGCTTAGATTGCGTTGTCCTATTCATTATGTGAGTATGGTGTATTAGGCCTAAGCCTGAAATAAAGGTTCATGAAAAGATTTCAATTGATGCCTAGGCATGTATATATGTTGACTTAAATTGGTCTGGTAAAGTCGACACCCTAACGGACAAAATCTTACCGAATTTAGACTAGTTAAAAAACTCTCCTATTAATCGACTTATTTACGTCATCCTGCTACAGGGGATTTCAGCTCCTGTCCACAATTCAGTCTACCAAGCTAAGACGTATTTTCATTTCAACCAGGCATCGGTTGACTATTCGTCAAACATGCAATATTACTCAAGCAAATTTCATCTCGGTGAAAAAAATCTGTCGGCCCGACAGATTTTTTTCACCGGGATGCAGCTAAGTAAGAGCCCGCGAGAAAATGAGTCGTGGGCTACGTGAAAATAAGGGGCCAACAAATTTTTCGAAAATGGCTTATTTGGAAGTAAAAATGCATGATCATGTCAATTTGCGACCATTCTCTTCAAAAAATGACGTGAAATGTGATCTCTTAACCCTCATGTGTTCGGAAGGACAAAAGTGTCCAACTAAGAAATTGTTTTACATGGTGTGCTGAAGCACTAATATTTGGACGTCGTAGATCCATGACTTTGTTAATCCAATGCAATGGAATACTTTCAGCCGTGTTTGAGCATAGAAGCTGATTAATTTTCACTTTATCGCTATTTATGTTGAATGTGTTCGAACGGGACAAAAGTGTCCACCCGCACGTGACGGTAATCTTTCGCAAGTGTTTAGCTGTTGATAATTGTGCGTGCGTCATAGAAAGCAATGTGATTGGACGAAGACAAAACGAATGATATTCAAGCGTATTCATTGAAAAGAAGTGACTTTCTCGTTACATCCATTCTCGTAATTCGTCTGAATGAGTCGACAAGCCAAGATACGTGCTCTGCAATGGTTTTCAAGAGAGGAAAGTGAAAGTGACTATGATCCGATCGCAGGAGAAGAAATTTCTGAAGATGATGTAGGCCCACTAGACGAAATGACTTCCTGTGGGAACGCATCTTGCTAATATCAACAGATTATCTGGCGAGGTAGCGATTTGGTGGATAATTTTTTTAAAGGTTCATTTTCGTGTAAAAACTATCTCCGCAGGTGAAAATGGTCATCATTTATCCAAAAACATGTGTGAAATTAAAAAACGACAGGTGGCGAAAAAAGTTACTATAATTAGCTGGTAATATTTGTTTACTAATGCGAGCTGATTTTTCGCCAACCGGCGAAATCGTGGATATTGTAGCAACTAATTTAGTGGTAAGTAGTAATGTTCGTATATTACCTTCACATGAAAATATATTGTATACTCAGTCTGATCTGATAAAAAGGGATCTTTTTTTAATTCACGAAGGCTTAAACTAAAAAAAGTATTTGTCTTCCATAAATGTCGCAGTAAATACTATGATATTGTTCAAATATTTGTCATTGTTGTAAATTATTGAATGTCAAGAGATGTTATGAAAATTGATATATGCGGATTCTCTATATTCTTATCATTATCAAAGAATGATAGTCTGCACTTATATCTTAGATAGATTAGCCATATGTGAGGGATAGTGAGGAGGTGAGGGAGAGAATAGAGCCTCGACTGTAGAGGCGGATTACTAAAGAAAACAAGAGAGAAAGTCAAAAGTAAAAGGTGACATATAGAGCGCTAATTGTCGCCGGCGAACTTCGCCAGCGAATATCCCGCAAATATGACTGAACTTTAGCATGATATTCTGCAGCTGACATTCGCCAGTTTTTCGCAAGATTCGTTCCCACAGGGTTGCTAAGTCTTATTAAGTCTGATCAGATTCTTGCAAAGTCTGATCAGAACTTATTTTACTTAAGATCTTACATTTCCTGACCGCAGAAAGTACCAGACTTACTAAGTCTTATATTTTGCAAAATAAGATCTTTTCAGATCTTACCAGCTGATAATTGAAATTAAAAAAAGTGAACTGAAATTTAAAACTTGAAGTCCGATTACAGTGCGAAGATCAGACGATATCAATGGTTTTGCTTGTTAAATGATCTTGCTGGAACATTGGCGCACTGGATATATGTAGAAAAACGCAAAATATAAGACTTTTTTCTATTCAAAAGATTTTTTAAACATCACAAATAAGATCTTATTAGATCTGATCAGATTTGCTAATAAAACTTAGCACGACTGGTACTTTCTGGTCAGAACTTGTAAGATTTCCTCAGTAAGATTAAGTAAGTCATTTCGTCTAGTGCCTACACAATGATGTGACGCAAATCATTTCGGAAAATGAAGATGACGAAGCGAGTAGAAATAATCCTCAGCTGTGATAGTTACGGATGAAAATTCACCTAGTCCGGATCAACAAATGACCTTCTTCTAGGACGGAATGGAGTTCAATGGGAAAGGACAGATGGAAATGAAATCTACTTTTGGACGAATGAATAGAGCTAACATACTTCGACCAAAGCCTGGAATAACCGCGTGCGCCCATCAGCGTATCAGAGAAGATCCTATTCTAGACAGTTTCTTGATTTTTTTCTCTGATGGTAAATAAGTTATAATATCATATAGCATACACTCACTGAACACTCTAATTCAATATTTTGTCTTGTAGATATGCTAGAAACTATCGTCGTTGAGACAAATCGACAAGGACAACGTCTGTACGAGAATCACAATATGTTAGACGCTACAGAAATGAGGGCGTTTATTGGAATACTTATCCTTCGTGGAGTCTACCGGGGGGCAGGGGAAAACACGGATGAGCTATGGTCACCATCGCATGGGCGTCCAATCTTTTCAAAAAAACAATGGCCCTCAATAGATTCAAATACATCAGAAGGATCCTTCGATTTGATAACGTTACAACTCGTCAAGGTAGGCTAATTACTAGAGATAAATTAGCTGCAGTTAGACTTCTGATAGATGGATTTGTAGAACATAGCCAAAACGCGTATGTTCCCGGAGAATCAGTCACCGTAGACGAACAGCTTTACCCGTATCGAGGTCGCTGTAGGTATATACAGTATATGCCATCAAAACCAGCCAAATATGGCCTAAAATTTTGGCTTCTTTGTGATTCTGAAACGTATTTCTGCTGTAATCTTCAATTTTACTGCGGAAAAGATCATGAATCAAGTGAGCACATCATTCCATTAGGCGAACACGTCGTACTATCTCTGACCGAAAAGTTGAAAAGCAGTGGCAGAAATGTCACGTGCGATATTTTTACCTCTCTGCGTTTAGCACAACAGCTGCATTTAAGAGATATGACGCTTGTAGGTACTTTGAGAAATAACAGAAGGAATTGCCCAACAGTCTTGCAAGTCATCAAAATCGAAATCTCTTTTCAACCACTCAGGCAGTAAATATACAGACAAGACTGCAAAACTTTGCTTGTTTCCTACAAACCAAAGAAAAATAAAGTCGTGAACTTATTATCAACTGTACAAAAAAAAGCTGCGATTGATTATACGAATCCGAAACTTAAACCAGATGTCATTGATTATTACAACAGAAGTAAAGGGGTGTAGATCAGGCTGATCAGTGCGTTGGTACATGCAGTGTCAAGTACAAATGCAATAGATGGCACGCCATAGTATTTTGCAATATTCTTGACCTGAGCGCATTGAACGGTTATGTCACACACTCTTTGTACGATCCTGAATGGAACAGAAGCAAAAAGGACAGACGCCGTCTATATTTACTTGCACTAGGTCATTCGCTTGTTGAATCACATGTAAATCGCAGACAAGAAAATCGTAGACCTTCTCAAAGTTCACAGGCCCCTATAGACGGTGAAAGCAGAGTAGTCAAAACAGGAATGTGTGGAGTTTGCAACATTGGAGCGAGAAAAAAGTGTTCTATTCAGTGTGAAATGTGTCATAGCCTACTTTCGTTTGTAAACAACACAGTGTCGTTGTGTGTACTTCCTGCATAAATCTGTGTACATGTAAATGTAGAACATTCTTCATATTTCAATTACACATACATATTTGTTCACGTAAAACCTGTGTCTTTTTCTATGTAAAACAATAAATGCATATATTTTACTTGCACACGCGTTGTTCTATTACCCTGTGGGAACGAATCTTGCGAAAAACTGGCGAATGTCAGCTGCAGAATATCATGCTAAAGTTCAGTCATATTTGCGGGATATTCGCTGGCGAAGTTCGCCGGCGACAATTCGCGCTCTATTTGTCACCTTTTACTTTTGAATTTCTCTCTTATTTTCTTTAGTAATCCGCATCTACAGCCGAGGCTCTATTCTCTCCCTCACCTCCTCACTATCCCCCACATATGGCTAATCTATCTAAGAAATAAGTGCAGACTATCATTCTTTGATAATGTTAAGAATATAGAGAATTCTCATATATCAATTTTCATAACATCTCTTGACATTCAATAATTTACAACAATGACAAATATTTGAATAATATCATAGTATTTACTGCGACATTTATGGAAGATAAATACTTACTTTAGTTTAAGCCTTCGTGAATTAAAAAAGATCCCTTTTTATCAGATCAGACTGAGTATACAATATATTTTCATGTGAAGGTAATATACGAACATTACTACTTACCACTAATTAGTTGCTACAATATCCACGATTTCGCCGGTTGGCAAAAAATCAGCTCGCATTAGTAACCAAATATCTACCAACCAATTATAGCAACTTTTTCGCCACCTGTCGTTTTTTAATTTTACACATGTTTTTTGATAAATTATTAACATTTTCACATGCGGAGATAGTTTTTACACGAAAATGAACCTTTAAAAAAATTATCCACAAAATCGCTACCTCGCCAGATAATCTGTTGATATTAGCAAGATGCGTTCCCACAGGGTAGTACTGAAATTCTTTTGGATAGGTAAGCCGTTATATCTGGCCGAGAAATGCACATGGACAAAAATGTTCATTTTGAACACAATCGTAGTTATTTTTACCGAACAAATGAGAGTTAAAGTCGAGGGTTGGCCCCCCAATTTTCACGGTTATCTTTTTGACGGTGGTCTTGGGTCGGCCCTGAAGTTCACACGAGCTCTAATTTTGAATAAGAACGACCCCCACACACATTGAGCAGCGAATTTGTTGTGATTTCTAAGAAAAACGTATATTGATGTTGGGTGTTCACGTCATCAATGAAATACTGTTGATAATCTTTCGGGAATTTTCACAATTAACACGTGATAGATAGGCATGCATTTTACTTTTGGATTGGAGCAGCATCGTAAACAATTGCTTTTACATGACTGCCTGTTTAGTTTGAATCTAAACTTCGGTGCTATAGGCTACATATCGTTCAGTGCGCGCTAACCTATGAGTATATGAATCTCTAATCAGGAAAAGTGAAAGAGATCCAAGTTTCAAAATATTTTTATCAAAACATCGCGCAGACAGGTTGATCCACAGAATTAGATATTTTGTTTATCTGCTTCGGTTTGCTAAGTGTGATTAGTACGAAATTGACGGCACATCGAGGAACTAATTATTAAATGGGCAAAAAAGAATTCCTAATACCTTAAAGAGATATGAAAAAAGTCGTGCGTCGCTGGCGGATTAATGTGAGCTCCAGCAAAGTGCTTCGATTGCCAAAATTCCTTCAGATTCCAAGAATATTCAGATTATTGCGCACAAGTTTTAATTCTCCGTTATGTTGGCCCTTCCGGTCAATATTAAATAAAAGTAGCAGGCGTACGAAAATTAGTTCACTTGATGATTTCACATCCTCTCCTCGGCATTGCTATCCTGTACAGTATAGTGCATGAATCGATGAAGCCAGGCATCGATGTGTGTTTTGGTGTGTGCGAAGTGATATCACAGCGCGCAAGCATCTCTCACAGTCCTCTGCTGACAGCTTTATTGTTTGCCATTTCCAATGGCAAGCGATAGCGATAGCGAGTTGTCCATTCGAGAAGGAGCAAGTTGTCTAATTGCGCCATTTCGATATTTAGGTTACATACAATTCTTCCTTTCGCGCGCAGATGAATCTAATTCTGTGGGTTGATCATTTATAAAATCAGGAAGACTCGCGTCACCATCAGAGCTTTGAGGCATATGCGGACTACTAATTAAGTTTTACTTAGTAGCATGATTATTTTGTTATTTTCGAATTGAAGATCATAAAGTTATATTACTAACTATTTATTAACTGAGAATCTGAGTTGGTAATAGAAGATTGGACCAATAAGTAGGCCTAATTGCTATACCGCACTGTTGAACTCGTCGAGACGTGCATGATCAAAAATGCGACAATTGTGTCATTGCTTGATGTTTGCAAAACATAAAGCTTGCATATTTGATCATTTCCACAAATTGGTATTCGACGGGATCGATGTGATGATCAAAATGCAATTGTTCTCGAATCTAGTCTATGTTTCAAAATTGACAGTGGCCTTTTAGGTATCCCGTAACTAAGTATCTGCTGGAGCACTCAATAAAAGAGGATCACGTAGCCTAATCAACAGGCAGAATGCGAAGGTGCTGACGATGGAGCGACGAACGCAATTGAGAGAAATGACAGTGATGAACAGATGTGATCGCTCTACCAACGATGCATTAAGCTAACTGCTTTATGTTCTATGCCTTATAGTTTTGGCATGACGTTGTGCACATGAGAAGGCACGAAAATCCGGGTGATTTTGCATTTTTTAAAAGCACCGATGTACAATTTGCAATTTGATCATTTGTTCTACTTTGTCCTCAATGGTTCATCCTGACCAGCAAAATGGTGCATAGAATGCTTCATGATTATGTAAATACACGCCGCAACTTGACAATTGTCTGTCTTTTTGCACTGTGATGATATAAATTGCTGAGAGTTCGCATAAATCGTTGAACTGCATGGCTACTTTTGCTATGTCAGCAGATTGTTCTATTTCATCAGTATTAGCCTAATTCTTTTCTAAACCAAGTAAACTTACAATTCGTCTGATTACACGCTTGCAATCTTTCAAAAGGTCATCAATTGCAAGACAAATATAGTAAGAAATAATTGATAACAACCCAAGAAAGTCGAGAATTTATTGTTTTCAGATAAACAACTTTGATAACAGAAATCTGTCAAGTTGAATTCATCAGACAATGGATAATTATCTTTGGAATTCATACAACACATGCAATCGACCGTTCAGTACCGGAAGTCCATGTATTGGATCGAAAGTATAATATTTTATTGGAGAAAAGCCAGGTTCACAAGCAAACCCAACTCAATTGATTCCATAAGGAACATTTTCAAACTCAGATAAAATGCAAAAATTTGACGTGTCGCTTGATGAACTCGATCGAGATGAATGTTAGAGTCGTCAAATTGCATGGAAACTTTGGTAGGATTATATTTCAATTCTCAGCTCTTGTCAGTGGTTTGAGGGCCATCCTCTTTTACAGCTCAAATTATCTGTCAGTG
This sequence comes from Prostheceraeus crozeri, assembly GCA_907163375.1. Taxonomy (NCBI): domain Eukaryota; kingdom Metazoa; phylum Platyhelminthes; order Polycladida; family Euryleptidae; genus Prostheceraeus; species Prostheceraeus crozeri. Next base: position 13,764 of record CAJQUW010003465.1, read on the forward strand.
CAATTTGATAAAAGGAGTTCTAGTGAAATGCACTAATTTCGCCGACATTTACGGGTAGGCGAAAATTGATTCAATAAAAATACATTCACCCATGTAGATATAAAGCCAAATTCTGAACAAACAACTTTATTCGAATTTAAAAAAAAAAGAATAACACGATTAAGGTACACCGCTACTTATTTAAGTCAATAAAAGAGTGCATGAGCATCTGACTATACTATGTACCACTCTAAATAATGACCAATATAACAAAACTTTGATGAGCGTAAAAGTGTTACAAAATACACAATGAGGGATCGGCAGTAGTCTGAGGTGGCGATTGAAAAATTGATAAAAACTCGCGGCTGACAATACTGAGATAACAGACGCCTAACTCATGATGACACAAATAAATACAGAATCGGCACATCGACATCACATCTTCAAGGTAACTAATTCAATAAATAAATTAACAGTTGGTAAATCTGTAAGTTGACGTTTGAATCTTTCATGTATGCAGATTTATTTTGTCTACCATTGTAGTCACATGTTCTCTGGAATAAGTGACCCAATTACATATTCGATTTCGTTGCTATTTAAGTGAAGCAGAAATAATGACTGAATAAGCTTGATATCATAATAACGTCCCGCGTTCGCTCATTTCGAGAAAATTCCATAATAATTGGTGTAAAAGGGAAGGAAGCGCTAAAAGAATGATGAGGCGGATAACTGGACCAAGAAGGAATGTTTCAGTAGCTGTCTGTGACACTTGAGGTAATTTAAGTTACATGAACAGCGAATGCGTAAATCCGCTTGAGAATGTGGAAATTTTCAACATCAAACAAGGTTAAGAGACAATCAGTATACAATAATATCTTTGGATATGTCATTGAACAATACTTGTACATTTTCACGTGAAAAGTAAATAAGAAATTTCTGACAAAATACGAAAATACAGTTAACTCTGATTGAATACATTGGCGATGGTATGTTTCGTAAATGTATGCAAAAACACAAGAAACAAAGCTGCAATTGAAAAATGAATGATACGTTGCAGGTGGTGAGTTCGTTTGACGTAAAATAAAAGAAACTGAAAAGCTTTTCATCACATTTTCGTTTGAGATGAACTGTTAATGCCTAATGCTACAAAACATACAATGATGTCGATAACTTTTGCCATTGCATTAGGAGCAATAAAGAAAGAAGAGATCTGATGGATGGAATGCACATAAACACATGGTCATCACTTTCTCTGATTGGCAACGAAGGTACCATGAGGCAGGCACTTGAAATAGAAGGAATGTACAGCAGTAAACCATACAAATAACAAACTTAGATGATATGCACCAGACACTGGATACCTGGCAAATATTTCCTGACGATGAATTTGCACAACATACGAGGTGTGATCAGTGTTCCCCAATCAATCTCTTCTTAATTCAACCGAAATAATCTCATCACATAAGTTAGGCAGATTTTTACAGTTTTGTTCCTGGCAAAGTGATTGACCCTATGCTAAACTATTTTGCATTACCATTGGGGTCAACATTAGCTGTTTATTTGATCGCAGGTTGATATAATCATTGTCCCGGAAATGATATGAGTAGGTTGAGGATTCACTGTTCTCTCGCAATCCTCCAAGGTCTCGAACAAGCATAGAATCGGGGTCTGCATCTTCCTCGACACCATCATCATCGAAAGTGAGTCTGTCGAGGTGAAGAACTTCACTCTTCCAAGATTTCATGCCCGCTGTCTGACCTCCAGCTGAATAGCCATTAGATAGTTTGTTGATGCCTCTACTGTTATTGTTCAAGGGAAAATTAAGATTCTCGAAATGCTGATAATTCACAGAATCATCCTGCACACCAAGAAGATGGACTAAGTCCGGATCTCGGCATAGCTGAGTCAATAGAGGGAGGCTACTCGATAATGCCCGATTCTCCTGCAGCTTGCGAACTTCAGGATGAAGGAATGGGGTAGAGCCGTCACAGGACAGAGCACGCTGTTTTAGCGCGGATGAAAATGTAAGTGAGGACGCACTCAAGTTGTCGGCTGCGGTAGGAGGCAGACTTGACAAAGGAGGAGGAACCGGTGCGCCAGGGGAAGGGTGAAACACAGCCTGATTATTGTCAATATCTGTCTCCAGGTAGCCAGATGTCAGGTTTGGAGTGCTAACATGAATGGAGGGGACAGCGGCTGTCCCACCATGCTCCTTCCGAACACGTTTTTCTCCTGAAAAGAAAATATTTCCATGAATTCTCAATTTTTGGTAATCAGAACACTTCAAGAAGCTAGCAAAATTGACAAACTAAACTTGACACAGCATTACACTAATTGACAAAAGTATATACGAGCGTGAAACAGGCCTGCTGATGATTCCTGATATTGGATGAAATGGTGGCACTGGCAGCTATTCAGGTCTGTTCCGACTCGATGCATAATTATTCTATAAAGATTTTATTGACTTCATGGATCAATTGAAAATCCCCTCGATATATTTACTGCACATAAGCATGTAATCAATAAAACAATATTGAAGTCCACAGTAAATTTTCCACCTAGCTCCTGTTACCGAGGAGAACAGCAAAAAGGAAAGGAAAAATGAGTAGTTTCAGTGCACGGACACTTCGTGATATTGTGACAGAGAAGGTGTAATAAAAACAGTGAGTAAGATGTCAATTGGTAGTTCGATCTATGCATGTTTGTGCCCATACTGCATGATTTCCGCATCACTGAATCGGAAATTGTTGGTGAGGTCATGTTGCGGTGAACAGGGGGCTGCTTCAGAGGTGGCACGATAGCCGCAACTAAAGGATTCAGACAACTTGGCTTTTAGGGCATAACAAGTTATCTTGCGCACACTAGGATCGTGAAAGAGATACCAACAATAAACGAAAATTCTTTCCGGATCAATTTATAATGTTAAAATACAATTGAAAATTACACCGTCTGAATGCATTACTAAACAAAATAGCACTTCCCCAATTTCCCATTGACACCGGTGTAGTGAAGCCTTTCTCTGTGCGTTTATTTCTAGCTCATCAGGACCTTAGCTGACAAGAAGTCATTCCGTTCCACAGTGTTGTGCAGCAAAGTTGCCCACTCCTGTTAATTTTGCAAAAACAGTCCTCTAGATGTGGCTACACACACTTTTTAGTTTTGCTTTTTTATATTTTTTAACCATCCTCACGAGACTAAGTTACATGTTCAATATTGATTTGCATCAATAGATGTGTAATGAAGATAATCGCACTTTTTTACTAATTTGATTGTGTGGGCAACTTTGCTGCACAATACTCTACATGTGCTTGCGCTGACAATGATGACAACATTTTGCCTTTGTTTTGCAACGTTTTTGATATGAGTGAAATTCTATATGACTTCATTATCAGCATGATCAAGTGAGTGGATCAAACCTATAATACCCCTTGCGTTTTAATTAAAAATAAATCAGTAATGCAACCTCGATATAGATTTTTTTTCGAAGTCGGCCCCGAATTAACTTATATAATATTGATTGACTTTAATACCGGGTATTTGCATGGAAGGAAACAAAAGCATTCGTGTCTATCATGTTATTACAACACTGAAAATCTCTATATAATCTATGATACTTTTTAATCGTTAATTATTACATCAAATGATATGAAAACGAAGCATCGTTTTCATAAATAGTTTGCTTTATAGTAACAGTTACAGATAAAAATGATCGTTGTCAACGGATAAGCTTAAAACACTATTCCACAAATGATGAATGACTGGTGAAATCACTGACCCATGTGAACAATCATTCAGTCTCCTGAATCGTCTATTGTTAAGAAGTCATAGGTATGTATAGCTTCAACAAGAAATGTGAGACCAGAAAAACATATTTTAGAGTTGAGCTGCTCAGGGTTCAAGAGAAACCCCGTAAGACGTCTAACTAGATCTTTACAGACCCCCAAGTAACGGTTAGTGATGTGACAGACATTTTAATCGATCTAAGTATTTTGCTCTTTGGCGATCGGCAAGAAACTTGTCTTTATCAAAGACAAACAAATGCCTAAATGTGGAAGATCAATTTTACTCATATATACATGTAGAGCTACTGCATCTGTTTTAGACTGGAAAGTACGGTTGGATCGAATGGCCACCGCGCTCGCCCGATCTTTAGCCATTTTTTCTTTGGGGGAGTGTTAATAAAGGATGTGGTTTACAGCAGAAAACCCTTACCTATCGAAGATTTAAGGGTAGCAATTACCGACGAAAAAAGGTGAAATAATACAATCACTTGTACCAAAAGGTATGTCAATCAGTACCTTCAAGACTGCAAAAAAATGTTAAGCTGTGGCTGGTCATCATTACGACGACTGAAACAGAATTGCTAGTTTGCCTTGAAGTGAATTCGTGTACACTTTTGTAATACTTTTATATGAGTATTTTCTTGTTTAATGGATTTTGCACTCCATTTGACACACCCTGTACTATGTACACATCAGGATGTATGCAAAATTCGCTGAGCTTTTACGAGTATCTTGAATGATATATACATGTACAACAATCCAATTATTGCAGCATCTGAACATGTGATTTCAATTGTGATCAAATTGTGATTTACGAATAAGCTCCAATTCGAATTAGTGTTGATCGAAATACCTTTTGTTCTCACGAAAACATAAATATATTTCAGATAATAGACATACTCCACAGGGCGCCATTAATCAAATTCTTTGAACAAGTGCTGAACTGATTCGACATCGAATGATCATGCAGGCTGCTGAGCTTTATAATCGCACTTATCACATGAAACTAGAATTTCAAGTGTTGATCAACATTTCATTGTTTCATCCATATTTGGACAGAAGCTAAAAGGCAAGGTCAAGTATCCGTCAACATTTCTAGCTCTCTGAATGCTATGGGCAACACAAAAAGATTTTAACTGACTGATTCAAACTAGATTACTACTTAATTATAACTCAGTGTAATGTTTTCTGTTAAGAATTGGCAGCTGAACTAAACTGCTACACGCAAATGGAATTTTAATAATCAACATGCCTTTTGTTTTCATCTTATGAACGATTAATGGAGAGAATGAATACATGATAATGATTCTATTGATAAAAATAGACGTCATCTGTGTCGTGACATGCCAGCTATGTCGACATATGAAGCACTACCGCCAAAAATATTGAACGAATTGGTGATTCAAGTTTTAATACGTTTACCGATGAATAAGGATGTGACAGCTGACTAACCGTGGTAATACACTAGATTTGGATCGCCAATCACAAAACTAATGAATATGCATAGTTAAAAGCATAAATCAAGTAATAACTAGATGCAAATGTTTCTGGAATAGTTAATCAGCGGAGCACGTGCCACTTTCAAACATTCAAATGTCAAAATCTGATTTCAAATTCTACGCTTCCGAAAACTAACAATAAGATAGTCTAATAATCAAGGTTGGGCTAGTAGCAACAAAAATTGCATTCCTTTTTGCCATTTCCATCATGGTTGGTAACAATTGTCACTTTAAGAATATCTTATAGCTTCACCTGGTCATGAAGAGGGTGACATAAAGATTTGGAAATTTTCTAACAGCTTCGATGAGACAGTCATAAAACTCCATCATGTAAATGCTTGCACCCTGAATTTTGTGGAATGAGTTTACAGTCCTTGCGCAATACGGAAATAGTTGAATGTATCCTTACTCGCTTTATTTTGCGCACGGACATTGGCGGAGAGAGTCGCATGTGTGGGCGAGACGATGATGCGAGTCACGTGCTAGTAATGACTGGGATTTCCATCTTCCCCTGGCTGCAACGTCACATGCGCAATCCACAATACGGACGACTATGAACTGGCCTTAATACTTAATATTTTTTGTATCTACACAGATGATAGTCTTCAAATATGAACGAGTTCATTGAAAGGGTTAAAAAGGTCTTGAGGTGTGGCTAATGTGATAGCTCTATGTACAATATGTAATAGTTAAATGCACATGCAATGTCATCAAAATTTGTGGCAATATTTACGATTATTTATTGATATTTAAAATGCAATATAATTTGTAATTTACATGTAATAGTGAATGATCACAAGTGTGCTGTAGATAAAGGCAATGTTGATCCGAGTGCTATGATAGAGCATTGTTTGAAATTCAGATCGAAACGACTGATCGATGACTTTGACTTTGAAATTCTTGGCAAGTGCAAAGATGCTTTGGATACTAAACCGACCGAAGCTCGCTACATCAACCTGCTGATTCCGAAAATCAATCGGAGAAAGAGTAGATGGTAGTCTAGCATCTCTCAACCGCACTTGTTGTATTTAAACTACCCGAGATGAGCGCCATGATCAGTTGGCTTTAGCGAACTTACCCTTGAGGAAGAGCAGACGCTCGAAACGCGTTGCGGTGGCACATATATCTTTCTGCTTCTATTTTAATTGAAAGTCAATAAATCAAAGAAGGAGAGACGACTTGTTTTGATGAATGTGAAGAATCATCTTTTGTTGGTGGTTATCTTGTAGATATTCATTTAGTTGGTCGCTACAACAAATACCAAACTGGTATAGTAGAACTCAGGAATTGCATCGGCTCAAGATCCGGATCCGGCGGATCTGGGTGTAAATATCCGGATCCGGGATCCAGTGTGAGATCCGCCCGGATCCAGCAAAGAGCGTTGAAGATAAAATGTTGATGGTCATCAATGCAGCGGAAAATCCTATCTAACGAATGAAGTTTTAAAAGTTATAGAACATCAAACTAGTTTTTCTCGTTACTCACTTAGAGTTGGGAGTGCATGTGGGCAGCTAAGAATGCGAATATAAATCTGAATAGAAATGTTTTATCCAGGAATATCTGTAGCTCGGTATTGAATGACCATCTACTAAGGTTACAGAAAAGATGAAGTAACATTTTCATGCTTCATTCATTCTAATTGTCATGTTACCGTTGTAGGCTTGTAACCACTGCACCCGCTTTGCTATTCCACACCAAGGAATGAATGGACATCCATGAACTCCAAAGTTAACAGCATGAAGTAAGATCCATTGGGATTCTCCACACTCATGGTATTGGCCCAACTACCTTCCTATATACTTACAATGAACAATATCTGTAATTATCAGTAAGTTTGTAATAGTGGGATACACGCTTATTAGTTGAAAAAGCACTAACAAAAACAAGTTTGATTTCTTTCCTTTCTTTTAGTGAAATACGCGTGCTTATCGCTATTGAAATTGGTCTGGATTAATCTCTTTTTTGATTAACAATCAAGGTAAATATACACTTAATTAATACAGAAATTCAGTTTTAGTCATCATGTCTTAAGAAAGAGTACACATTTATCTATGCTCGGCCTCAGATTATATTGCCGAATTTTTAAATACTTGTAATCATCTATTGATATTTAGTAATGAAATTTCGTAAAAATGGCAAAACAACAACTTGGAATCAGAGTGACACCTACAGTTGGCGATAGCAAAATCCTAGAATTTCAATATCACTTCTTTAGCATGTATTATGAAACGCATAATTTAGAATTAATCTCAGAAACCAGACTATTCAATATTTCATGATAATGAACACGAATTACATGCAATTTTATCACTTTTTATAATAGGATCCGGGATCCGCCGGGTAGCCGGGTCTGGGATCCGGGTTCTTGAAAAAACCCAGATATTTGCAATCCCTGGTAGGACTATATTTTAAATGAAGAACTAGGCTTACCTACAAATAATAATGCGCCTTTTCATTTGTCGATTATTTAACCTTTCAAACAGTAATGTTAAGTTCCATTGCATAATTACGCACTATGACAGAATCGTATTAAGTATAAAGTATACCACTTAATCGTATTAAGTGGTAAAAAGAAATAATTAACTATGGCAGCAAATTTGGATTAGATTTCGGTGCTCCAAAGCGGTGAAAACCAAATACCATAGTGATCACCGATCTATAATGATATTAACTGAATTTTCTGAGCTTTCATCGTTCAAATGCACTGAGATGATCATTCATGCTTTCGCAATCAGGGGTTCAGCGATTTATGAGTGCACTGTGCATGATTATTTGTGTGATAACAAATTTTATAAAACATAAAAGCTTAAGCTCAAGGCTTATTCTCATTGTAAATACTTAGTAGTTTGTAGACAAACAGATAATAAGTCCATGAAGAACATTAAAAAATAAATCTGCATCCCAGTGCGAAGTCTTAAGTCTTCAACGAAAAGTGCATGATTTAGCGTGACAGCACTGGCGAGAGTAGTGACGGTGTCTTAATAAGAAGGTCTTGAATCTTGAAATTATGGAGAGGAATGTCAAGAATGATTTGAAGCAAACGCGATGTTGATGCGGGAGTGGTTAAACTTTCAAGTGTGTAAATGAAAAGGTCAAGGCTTCACTTAACTCCGAGAAAATTTCGAGCTGATTATTCGCTTGATCTTATAATTTCAAATTTGTTTATCTACAGCAAAGACGCTTAGATGGGAGTCAGAATATTACTTACAGCTAAATCAAATAAGTAGGTTAGTTATAGTTAAGTTAAATACTACAACTTAAGTTTTCAGTCATTCTCAAACGGAAATCAAAATCAGTTTGATCATCAATTCGGAAACGATGGTAGTCAGACTCGGTATCAAAATGCATATTCATGTTTACCTATTGCTATAGTTGACTGAGAACAATCATTCTCAATCAATTAACTTTCTCCATCTGCTCTCAAGTGATGCAACCGTTGACAATTTACTATTTCCGCTCCGTCGCATCCCTCATTCGCGTGACAGTTGACTACGGGGAACAGATGGACGGACATTAGACAGCAACTCAACTACATTGCGACTGATTGACTATCAAATGGAAATGAACAATTCAGCTGTAATATCCAGCGTTTCTCTTCTGCATTATTATCGGCAGAGTAGCTTACTCAATTCCAAGGCACAAAGAAATAAACGATCATTGAGGTCAGATAGGTAGGCAGTCAAGAGAGGACACGAGATAGCTACCGTATTTCTTCGAATAGCTACTATTAAAAAGTTTGATATTGACTGCAGCTACTAATCCAACCCAACATATGTTAGGCATTTTCGTGAATGTGGTATTTATGAGCAACAAAAACTACTATTGGCGTGTTAATAAACTGAAATTCATTCGGCAGAAAATCACCGATTTAAAATATTGAGCTGAGTTTTGAACGATGATATGACAACAAAAACCGACAGAATATTCAGTTGGCTTATTCCGATTATACCCTTCAGGTAGGCTCAATAAAAAGAGCAAGATATTTCTTAACATGCAATGCTGCTAAATGCTGTAATAGAACATGTCAACATTCCGTCAATGTAAGTTTTCCTTTAAAATTATATGTTATTGAATTTTGTCCTACATGTAAATGTTCTTCGACAACACTGAAAATTTCTTCCCACATAGTATTCACTCTATATACAAGTGTGGTGAAATGATACGGTGATAGAGAAACAGTGATTATATTTCATTATTATGTTCAAGAAATCGCTAGTAGAGTTTGAACTATGCCTTGATTGATTGAATTATTAATTGTTGGAAAAATCAAGTATTTGGTCATATTTTTTTAGGGTGACAACAATTAATTTCGGCTATATTCCATAGCCATTCTCAAGTAAAATGACTTTGCCCACTGTGCTGTATCATGATTGCTATTTCCTGCCATGATGGATGCTATGAGCTCACAAAGACATCTTAAATCATATTTTTTGCAAGTTCGTTGTACATTTTTATATATTTCTTTTTAGTTGAGAATGGCTATGGAATATAGCCGAAATAAATTGTTGTCACCTAATAAAAATAAGACCAAATACTTTAATTTTCCAACAATTAATGGTCGCTCGTAGAATAGCACTAACACTTTACTTTATTTGAAACTTGAATACTACATGCAGCTACGATTCCTAAGTCACAAACTGATTTAAATACCCATTAATACTGATGTCGCTAGGCGAGTGATCATGTAAGAGTTAATGCTCTCTTATAATTCTATGTAGAAAGAATTAACTTACCATTGGCTCTCCTAGAAGATGGTCGACCATTAGTCGCCTCTCTTTGCTTCGGTTCAGGTGTCCCGAATTTACCTGGATCGGGCTTCCGCTTCGGAACTCGAGGAAAAGTATTAGTGGCGGTGATTGAAGGATCGGGCGAAGACATTATCTGGATGACTGACGATGGTCTGGACGCATGGTTGCCTCTACCACTACCATGTTGTTGCAAGTCCGCCTGATCCGAGTAAACGTAGGATTCTCGATATCCATTCCTAACAGCCAACTGAGCGTCGAGAGCATCAACGGAACGTGGTGCTCTCATCTGAGCAGTAATTTGATACAAATGCATTTGTCTGCATAACCAGAACAGATGTTCGGCTACCGATGAGGACTGGGCATCAAGTCGAAGCTCTCTGGAATTGCTTCCAACTTGTACAACCACAAAACGTTTCTAAAAGGAATGAAATTTAAATGATATTAAGAGAACACATCCTTATAGCGATATTGAAAAATGTGCGGGCATCGCATTTTTGGTATGTAGTCGTCGGGATGAGGTACGATTTTATTCTCGCAAATATAAATTAAAATGAAATACAAAGCAATAATACTAAAAAAAGAAAGTGAAAGCCGAAAACTGACATGTGGCTAATCAATGAATAACCGAAGAAAAACAAAACTCATTTGAATTGCATGAATGAGCTGCTCATTTCAGATAAATATGCAAATCATAGACAAATGCTCTCTACCAGCCACATCGTGATCAAGTGAATTACACGAGACGTGATGCGCGAGCAATTACAAAAAAGGAATAGCAGTGTGGAGTTTCTGTCTCAAATAGGGTTTGGCTAGAAATTCAAATGCAAATGACTTGATGGACATGACTTTTGAATAATACCATTTCATTCGAAGTGCAAGCGGGTAGATAGCCTATACAGCAAGTGAAGCTCATTCAGAAGAACGCGAATGATGGGTAATCAATAATACATTTATGTGCACTGCGCATTGTTCTTGGTTTTTTTGATCCAAAGCCTTTGTTTGCTCTGAAACCTTGGGAATAATAAATAATTACTATCCTAAGATAGTTTCTTGCTTGAAATAGAGCTCAAAACACTTAATTCTTCCATCGTCTATTATGTCAACTTTCGAAGGCTTTTATCGTGCTCCACTGCATTTAGACATTTGATATGCGGGTTTGTCCACAAGACGAACGGGACATTACATTGATCTGCAACTCGTGAAAAAATAGTGTAAATCGGTGCACAATTGTAAAGAAATTTTTGGTCATAAAGTAGTTGCTTGTGTAGCATCAACTTATCTTTATCTGGACGCATATTACACTTTTAGCGCACAAAATCAAATTTTGTAGCTTCTAGCGATTTCGACATAATCTTGTATCGATTTCAGACTTAGTTTTTCTCAGAAACAAGTTCCTAGGAATGCTTTGATTCAAACTCAAACGGATAAGACATTTTGTCCATGTGTCAAATAATCCTCTTTTTATAAATAATTTGCGGTTTTTATTCTTCCTGATTTACGAATGTAACTGATTACAGTTTGTAATGAAGCTCTTTTGAGGACTGTATGAAATTAAATGAATGCGAGTCGCTGAAACTACAGAGTGTTAAAAAAAAGTAACGCAAAATTTAATTGTTAAAAGTTTTATTCAATTCGTAGATCATAATGAGAAGTGAGAACGTAGAAGACGATCAAAGAAGATGTTCGAAGTGTCCTCCGTCATTTAGAACACACTTCGCCATTCTGTCTCGCACAGACCTGCACACTTTTCTGCAGAGTCACATCAATGGTCTGCAACTGTTCAGAAATAAGCAACCGCAGCTGGTCGAGAGAAGTTGGGTTGTGGGAGTAGACTATCTTTTAAAACACTCCACAAGAAAAAATCTGCTGGTTTCAAATCGGGCGACCTGGCTGGCCACTCGATTGGTACCTTCCTACCAATCCACCTTCCGGGAAATTTTTCATCAAGGAAAGCTCGCACAGTGCTTCCGAAATGCGGAGGAGCACCGTCCTGCTGAAACATAACGTCATCGTCGTAGTTTGCTAAGCGAGGGATCAAAAAATGTTTAAGCATGTAAAGGTAAGACTGTCCGGTAACACTGCCATCAAAGAAATAGGGACCGATTATTCCAACAGAAGAAATACCACACCATACAGTCACTCCAGGCATATTGACGTCTTTTTCGATAATGTGATGCAGGTTGGTGTTATTCCAATAAATGCAGTTGTGCCGATTCAAATGACCATTTAATTTAAAGGTGGCCTCGTCTGACCAGATGATGTCATCAATACTTGCAGGATTTGCTCTGAACATTTCTTCAAAATTCTCACAACTTTGCATTCGCCTGTCTGGATCATCCTCATTGATGGCATGAAATAATCGAGGAATGTACGGCTTATATCCTAATTCTTTCAAGGTATTGAACACAGTCACGTGAGATACATTGTATTCTGAAGTATTGGATATTTGACGTGTAATACGACGTGTTGACGTTGGAGTATTCGGTTCAATTTCTTGCAGCACAACTCTTTAAAACTCTTAAGATTTGCATACAGATGGCCGACCAGAACGACCCTCATCAGCAACAGACCCGCTTTCTTCAAACTTGTGAATGAGTCTCATTATTGCTGAAACATGGGGACGGCTCTCACCAGCCTGTCTTGCAACTTCAGATGCATTACATCCAGATGAATAATAATTTTTCACCAGATTTATTCTCTCTTTGATTGTGAAACGTCGAGCCATTAACGCAGAGCTATAGTTAATACGCAAAGCTGATTGACTGAACACGAGGAGTGACATTAGTAGATGAGTACAATTCAATGCTGGACAATCAATTTTGAAACTATGGCAGCGACTCGTGAAGTGGACGATTCTAAACATAAATGTGCTGCAAGTCTGGTAGTTTTGCAATATTTCTATGGTAGCTAGCTTTCTATGGTATCAGTTCCATTCAGTCGTTCTCGATTCAGTTGTTTGCTGACTATGATGAAAATTTTGCGTTACTTTTTTAACACCCGGTATTTATTGGCATGAATTTGAAAATATGCAAAAAGATGATTTAAAAGATCATGAGTCATATTGATATTTTATGCAGGCATATTCATAGAACAAGGTACAGATATTTTTAACATACTGTTTTATTGAGTAATGCGTGTACAAAGTTGTGATCAACGCAAATCTACATAACATGTTGAAAACAATAAATACAACATGATATGTTGAGAACACTTGAAAAGCGAAGGTAAGCAGTATTAAAAACTGATGTAGATCGGCAAGATCGAAAATCTGATGAAATAATCAATCAAGGAAATTCTTATATACCGATGATTGGCTGGAATGAGTGAAAAGTGTTAAAAAGCATGAACAAATATTCTGATGGCGCTGCTTCGGAAAAGCACTGAAGTTGAATGAAGACTCAAAAATTGTCATGTACTACATAGGGTCAAGGATTTTCTGAATAAGTTGTTCCTTCCGATGAAACATCAGGATGTGGAAGTTCTTTGAAGAATTTTCCAGTTTCTCTATTGCATTCACCTCGTCCATGTTGTGCAATGATATGGGCTACTGCATCTCGGCACAGTTGATTATCATACAGAACTATGATCCAATCTGCCACTTGAAATTGTTCTGCAATTGGGTTAACTGTGAGACTAGCGTGACCATGAAAAATCCTACATCAGGATTGATCTTCCAGCAATGACTACCCTTGATACCTAGGCGTTTGACTACATATTCTGCAGACTGTGCATACTTATCAGCCGAACAAAGTGGCCCAGGCTCACTTATTCCTAGTCAATTTGAGCCAATAAGCCGTGTATCTGAGTAAATAGAGCCATTTCGCATCTCAAACTTCAGAGTCAACATGCATTTAACTCTCTCAAATCAAAAGTGCGCGCGCTGAAGACCAATTGAAGGAAGATTTGATGACGAAAATATTGAGACATTGTCTTATAAATTGAAACATACACGTACCACTGCTTCACTTAACACGAAATTATGCACTGCATTTCAAGCCAATGAACAATATTCTTGATTCATTATTAATTTGCAACATATAAAAGAAGAATAGAATGTAGAAAGACATAAGTTTCCTTGCAATCGAGTAGTGTTACTTTTATCAAATTTGGATGCCGATGTAAATCAATTTCAGAAAACTTCTTCTATCATGGGAATGCTACCCTTGTGTCGCGTATCTATAGGAGCAACAGTGCCTTTGAATACTTGATTCGCATTATTGTGATAGCTCAGGCAAAACAATTCTATGACGCATGAATATCATTTTCATGATCATACCGCATTAATAAAGAGCAACAAATAACCACTCTTAAATGTATTTCTATATACTTGCAAGGTTGCAATCTGCTATTACTTCAAGATGATGGCATTAAATAGATGTAAAATGTCAACTTTCTCCTAATTCAATAAATTCAATGTACAATGGACTGAACAATGGAATGTACAATGGACATGAATGGAACAATACAGCTAGTGAAACTATAACTACTAGTAGCAGCCCAAAAGTGCAGAAATACCAGCAGGAAGAGTTTAGACACAATAACTTGTTAATGGCCTAACACTAATAACATTAGCACCCTTACACAACTGAACTACAATTTTAAAAAAGACGACAATTATAGAACGACCCATCGAATTTCACTTGTTTGTTGAGTTTAGGACCCAATTTTTTAATGTAAAAAGCTTCTTTGATATTTAGGGCAAATCCATCACTATCTGATGCCAGGATTTTGAAATTTTCAGGGTTACATCTGCAACTATAATTCAGTCGGTGATCAAGGATCGCCGAGATTTTGGACTTATGCTCCTTAACTCTAATGTTTAGGTGTCTGAGAGTTTCACCAATGTCTTACCTAATGTAAACATTAGAGTTAAGGAGCATAAGTCCAAAATCTCGGCGATCCTTGATCACCGACTGAATTGTAGTTGCAGATGTAACCCTGAAAATTTCAAAATCCTGGCATCAGATAGTGATGGATTTGCCCTAAATATCAAAGAAGCTTTTTACATTAAAAAATTGAGTCCTAAACTCAACAAACAAGTGAAATTCGATGGGTCGTTCTATTGTCGTCTTTTTTAAAATTGTAGTTCAGTTGTGTAAGGGTGCTAATGTGATTAGCGTTAGACCATTAACAAGTTATTGTGTCTAAACTCTTCCTGCTGGTATTTCTGCACTTTTGGGCTGCTACTAGTAGTTATAGTTTCACTAGCTGTATTGTTCCATTCATGTCCATTGTACATTCCATTGTTCAGTCCATTGTACATTGAATTTATTGATTTGTATCTATATTACGTAAGACATTCACCTTTCAACCTAATTCTCCTAATTCTTTCAACATAATTACGTACTCAGCGAGTCAGTCCCTCGCAAGAAAGCTTGAGACAAAAACTTTATCCTTTATCATGGTTTGGATTTATTTCCATTCTAGCTACATCCTCCGCGTTATCATGCGGATATGAAGCGGCAATTATGAGTTTTGTCAATGAACCTCAATCATAATACAAGTTGATCGTCAGTATTTAAGGGCATCATTAGTCAGCTACCTCAAACAATTACTTATTTCTGTGAATTATAGGAAAGATATCAACGTGAGTCTTTGAGGTGATTTCACAGAAGAGGTAGCGAGAAAGATGTAGATGAAAGCGAAACAAGAAACTGAAAATTGGTGAGCGAAAACATGTGCTCCTGAAAGAAGAAGATGGTGTTGAACTTTAATATATTCAACTTATGAAAAATGCATCGAGATGAAAATGTAAAATTCATCTACGTTGAATAATTAAAAAATGATCCACTATGAAATCCAATCGTCGGTGTTGCAATGTACATTTTGTCGTTGGCATAACTGTTAGTCTGCAATTTAATCAACAATTAAATCTAATTTAAATAAACCTGCTATTGGATTGTTCTTTGTTTTATGAAATGTAAAATATGATCTTTTCACGCACTATAATTATTAAACTTTGAAATATGTTTCACCGATCCGGTCTTATCAATCAATCAATCATAACGAATGATCAGGGTTGAAATTTATTTACACGCAGTGGATCATCGATTATGTATCTTAGAGTAATGCAAAATCATAAAACATCATTGCACAGCTTGATGACACAATTAGATAAATATCAATTTCCTTGTATGAATTTGGCAAATTGAGCTGGTTCCACTCACATATTATTTATTAATTTCATCTTCTTTTAGCACGTCTTCTTTCTGATCTCTACAGCTTCCGCAATTTGCCTTTTCATCGCATTATTATGGTACACTACCGTCACATTCATTATAAATTCTTGAATTCCTCCGTTATGTTGTTCTCTGCAATGTCTCCATAATACAGATGTTTCCTGTCTTTCGAACAATTGTCTCATACGCATGTTCATTTCAATTGATATTGATCTAATGGTGTCATCAAACATTACTCTAAGATACATAATCGATGATCCACTGCGTGTAAATAAATTTCAACCCTGATCATTCGTTATGATTGATTGATTGATTGATAAGACCGGATCCGTGAAATATATTTCAAAGTTTAGTTTTAAAAAATTCGTCAAGAGATTTTATTTCGCATTTTGTAAAACAAGGAACAATCAAATGATTTCGAAGTCATTTTTTACGAAAGCAAAAATATTAATGGAAAATATAAACCTGCTGCACTGAACATATATTCAACTGAACGCAAATTGAGAAAATTTTAAAACTGTTTCATGCTGAAAAAGTATTTTCTCTTTCTATCTAGTTCAATAACATTTTGAAATCTATCATCAGAAATATTGATTATGCAAACGAGAAAGGGAATTTAAATCATACATGATGAGGAAATTAATTGAATCCACTTGAGTATCGTCATCCGATGGAAACAACTAGATGATTGTTCATCAACCTATCTAGAACATCAGACACAAAACAAGCACGTCATGAAATCAATCGCATTCTTATGCTTGAATTATGCATGCTTTCGAGTCATCCACCTCATGTAGAAGTGGTTGTCGCATCTTCATAGAAATACCGCTACCAAGATCGTCTGACAGATCTACTTTCACTCCATACACTTACATTAATTATAAAGCCGCTTCTAAGCTTGTTTGACTCACTATTTTGTTAAATGCATTGCCTCAGCAAAATATTTTCCACAACATGATGATCAATCAACTATGATCATTATCATAGTAAAAAATTCGCAAGACTTTAATGTGTTAATAATAGTAGATGGCACCTCAGAACTTTCAATCTGGTCATCTGTAATACATACAATAACTGCATTGTCTCCGCATGAAATTCCCGGCAGTCTATAAAGATTGAAAAAGGCTCACGTTTTCCGCTGACGTACCTTTGTGCTTTTTAAAATGTCAACATTTCTCACCTTCCAATTGTAATTAGAAAAATACGTAAACTAAATCTCTCGATATTTCTTCATTATTTTTACGTGCATTCCTGCATAAAAGCTTATTTAATTGCATGAAGAAAAGTTTATTTGATCAGTTACCATTGAGCAAACTCTGATGAAGTCTTGTGGAGTTTAGACAAATCAATTATGAAATTCGTGTCAATGAGGGTTCTAAAATGCCTTCTACCAGACCCAAAGTTCATCTTAAGTGTCGATGTACGGAGCAAATCGTAACCATTTAATTTAGATTCGGAAAAATTTGATGATACGTAGTAGTGTGATGATGGTGTATGTTCTGAATTTAAAAGAATTAGACAAAAGTCGGTGATTTCTCGTCATTAAACTTGATAAACGCGTTCATCAACAGCTTACGGGAAGTATTGCAGAGCCGCTTCAAATGTAGGCATGCAATGAACTAAACAATGATGCTTCACTCATATTTCTTCAATTTTAATGAGAAAGTTACTTACAAGATATACACACATAGCGGATGATAACAAAATTCTATATTTCTGGTGGTCTCCGTGCCACAGTGGTTGGCCTAACAATCTTTCGGTCAAAAGGTCGAGCCTCGAATGTGTCATTGAAAGTCGTCAGGAAGTGCAACTGGACTAAAAGAGCACAACGCTCCAGATTAAAGTCTGACTACGTCAGCACCGTCCAAGCCCCCAGTATGGTGGAGTAGTGACGATAAATCACCATTTTTCATTTCATTTAATCAGCAATAAACAACTGAAACATTTGAAATCTCAGAACTGACGCAAAGTTGCAAATGCCCAGCTTCTTCATCTCTCGTGGCTTCCGAAAGACTTTCAACAAAAAGGCTCTCTAACAATACAAAAGTTGAAATATTGCATAATCTAAAAAATTCACGTTTTGTCTTGACGACTGATCGGAGTTTTTCATGTTGAAAGTTTGAAAAGGAAATAATACCTCAACCTAGTTCTCAACTGGTCAGTTTTACAAATTAGCTTGACCGACCCACATCGTCATCCGATTCACAGATTTCTACAAATCTCATTCTCAGAGCTCGGGTTCAAAATTTGAACTTGCAAACACGAATGCAAATTGCTAGTTCGTGTTTGCGCTCTATCCACAAACCATTGGTAGGTGAGTGTACATCGAAATCGGGCAGCTGACACATTTGATAGTGAAAGACTTAATCTAAACATGCCGAGACCCCGAAAGGAAAAAATGAAGAGGTGAGAATAAAATCTGACTTAAATCATTGCGGGAACTACGAAAGTTTCTGGTATGACGATTTTTGTCTGTATCTGATTTACTGATTCTTTACCATAGGGTATACTGCACCGATGACGGCAAACAAGGGGGAAACGTTTGTAGTTCCCGCAATGATATAGGTCAGACCTTGTTCCACATCTCTTGAATTGTCTCCTTTCATCGTGTTATTCTGTACAAAGATACTGCTAAAAATGTCAAAATGCATCAACCCTCCACAGAGGGAGAGTTCTAGACAATGCTTTTGCTCGACGGAGAATAGAGGAGAGGGCAATTCAACTCAATTCCCGCAAGTCGACTATGAATGTCCAGCATTTAATTTCATGTTGCTGATTTACAGGCGCGCAGCCTGAATTTTCGTTCGGGAGGGGATGATTTTCAAAATCATATGCACACAAATTTATGTCTATCATAATATCTAAGGTTGCGTTTGTGTTCTGTGATAAAGTTTACTATATCACTACTTGTAGTTGAAGCGTTTTATGCCACAAATTATTCGCAAGATTGCCGGTCTGAGATCAGAAAACAGTTCGATTTACGCCTTGCTGTCATTAGAATCGCTTGAGATTGATATCAACATGCATCTATAGTATATTTGAGGTCATCGGTTAACTTATTCTCGTCTCGGAGCTGAGCACGTAATTTGGAATCTTTTTTCGGGCTTCAATATGTTGAATGATGTCATCATTTCAATCTCCCACCTGCACTGAGTCAATGAAATTTGGTTCAGGCACCTAGTTAGATTAGAACTAACCAGAACTCAAACAGGGTTGTAAATCACAAAATCTGATGTAAGCGCCCGAGACTATAGTGACAGCAGCCGTGTGTGTTTATCGTTTAACTAAATTCTCGCAAGAAATAGTATCACATGTCAATACTATCCATAATACATGCGACATAATTTTTGAGAAATTGCAAGTGAAAATTGAGGATTATGTGATATGTACTAAGTTCACACTGAAGCGAAATTTGAAAGAAATAACAGCAGAACTGTAATACGAAATTTCCTGGGAGCATCCCTACTCACGATTTCGGGGATTGATGGGATCACCTTATCTCCCTAGCCTACGTCAATGCTGAATTATCACCAGGAGAGGCCTGCGTCGAAATATTCCGATCGACTTCTTATTACTTTATGAAATTATTTTGCGAATATCTCTGGTCGAAGAAAGATTTCTTTCCTATAATTCATATGATTAAATTCCGACCATGGTGCATTTTGAATATTTTACGGAATCTTGACTCTCTCTCCTTCATTCCGGGAATCATCTCTACTTAGAGATGGAAATATTCGGAAAAGAAGTAGATTCCAGTAGGAGTGCTTCTGTTTCGTTGAGAGATCATATTATAAAGAGTTCTCTAAGAAGAGATTAAATGTTAAATTTGAACATAGCAACAACAGTGTCAGATCGTTGCCAGCACACATTATTTCAGAAATAGAAGCTTTTATTGATTACTGAGAGAAAAGTTTTTGTTTACCAGTGAAGTCACAATAGAAATGCCATTGAAATATGTTAATTCAAAAAAAAGTTCGGTCAATCATCTAACAATATTTGCTTCAAATAAACACATGCACCAAAGCGGTTTGTGCTAGACCGTTACCGCGTCAAACACGTCTCGTATTTCTCACAGGCGTCGTCGCAAAAAAATAACGTGAGGCAAAACAACCCCTAGTAAGGTATAGTTGATACTGAATTGCCTTATAACAAAAATATCATTGCGCAAATCTTATGTCAACCAGTCTAGTATTTTTGAAAAATTCACTGTGTCAGTCATCGTTCCGTTGAAATAAACATTTACAGTTGGAAAAATTCTACAAATACTTTTCTCTGTCACGTGCTGAACCTGTCATAGCTTGAAATATTTACCTACTGACAAACACCATAAAATAGTCCATTAAAGAGTGATACATCGAACTTTTCGAGTCACCTAAGTTCACCGCTAATTAAGATAGTCAATTCGTCATGAAGTTCTCTGTACTGACTAAGCATTCCTGCATTCCATTTTATACTCCAGTCGCTGTGCCATCAACAAGACCAGTGCTCGCTGTACATTAACTACTTTTGACGAACAATGCTGGATCGGCTGGTATGCAAACACAAACACCCAGTCATATAGACGCTCGCACTGTACGCAACGTGCTATTTGGCGCACTCTGCCGTTATTATTGTATTACACCAAAACTGAAGCAGTTTACACATAATCACCATCATGACAATCAGAATTCATGAAACAATTGATGTTCTAATCAGATAATTGATTGAACATGGATTCTGATGGACTTTTTATCATTCAGAATTCATGAAACAATTGATGTTCTAATCAGATAATTGATTGAACATGGATTCTGATGGACTTTTTATCATTGCTGAAACAACGTAAGACGTTAAGTAGGAACAGTAGTTGCTCGTCAAGTCAATGTGAGATTCAATAATGAGGTGACACTCAGGAATATTAAATAGACTTACCTGCACGCTTAGAATCATACATTAATATATGTCCTTATGGGTGTAGTTGTGCACCACCAATATAAATTATATCATTCTATATGTGATGGCTCAGCAATGAGTCTTAGATGCAGTGTTAAGTTGCATGTAAGTATGTCTCTATACAGGTATACAAGTTCAAAAATTGATGCATGTATGAATCACGTGCAACGCTTGTAGCCGGTGATTCATATTACGTTCTCGTCACGAGCATTCCACTGATGGATTATATCGTATACATAAAAAAGGTATAACTCACACGCCGCATTGCGCAATGAATCTTAGGAAGCCATCAATGAGCTGAAGCCTAAATAATATGTACAACTTTACAATATGATATGCATGCATTCCGTAGAAAAAAAACTTAAACTGAAAACTAGTTATCCAGCATTCCCAACTACACTTACAAAACGTGTAGAAAATAGCACCCACTTTTATGGACATGTAACTTGAACTGCTAAGAATTGCAAATTGATTGATTCTGATGGAAATGCTACAATTCAGTAATTTGAAGTGCTTAAAAAACAATTTTCTTTGCCATTCCAATAAACTAGGAAAGGAATCGTTGTTTGTACAGATATATCAACTACAAGACTGAATGTACTTAATGCTCTTCGGTAGCCATAGGTTGCCGTTCTTGTAGCATTACAATAAATTCATCATAGCAGTCAATAAAATACTGTAGACAGCACAAAAATCAAATTCAGGAGAATGTTCATCAACCTAATATCCATGATTATTTACAATGATTGAGAATTGAAAGCTACCATAACAAGATGCAGCTAAACATTAACTTCGTGTTTTCAAACACAAAGTTCAAAAATCAGCATCCCATAAACGCGTAGTTTTGTTGAATTTCTAAAGTGAAGCCGAGTGCGTGTTCATCAGTCAATAATACAATGGCACGATACTTATTGCAATTTTTAGCTACTCTAGACGCTTCAGCCAATTAATAAATTTATTATCATAGTAAGTAAAATGAGCACTCAGTACACGTACAGCTGGATCAAGCATCAGAATATTTTCACTCTGCTGACTGCTGTTCAGCTGGCGCAAATATCCTCTATTGATTTTGGTGTGCTGAATATCCACAAACAATTTCCCATGTGTAAGATTCGAAATACTGCATGTATAGCATTTATGTTGTGTTGTTAACAATGATAATAATATACGCAAACTAAGTAAGCAAACGTTCATTTAATAATTGGAAATCATAAAATGTAAGGAAAATGACATGAAATGAAATAGCAGCATGAAACAGCAGCATTAGAAAACCCAAAAGCTGCTTGAAGGGTACATGCATAAAAAGTCGGAGAACACAACTTTTTATGTACAGGAGACTACATTACAAAGGATGGATTTTATTTAGAAGTACTGTGCACACATCTAAGAAATGAAAGACTTGGGATACATCAATGACCACTTCGTGGTAAACAAGAAGGGTAAAGTGGATGGCTATCACAAATTTCAGTTGTTGAAAAATTCAATAGCACGTTTCATTCTAACAGATGCAAATTAAGAAAATTTTTCACAATCATGTGATTTAACACAAATGGTTCTGCTGACCCGAATTTGAAATATTTGCACTTTAGTTTCAGTGCAACTCGGTAGAAAAAAATAAGTGTACATTTAAGTTTTGGACTAGAAATGATGGAATGATGCTACAAAGTGACAAGTTAATCAATCACATACAATCGCATTGAGGCAACCATCAAAATCCTATTGAAATGCGTATCCACCAAAAAACGATGTGTGGAACACCCTACGATCTATGTTCACTCAACATACTCAATACTATCATGAGCAGTGTGAAAAAGGATCATCGCTATATAATAAATATTTGCAAATTCAAGGTCATTTTATACTCTATGATCCAAACATGAATATGTGACAAAATATTAGGATTATTGCCAACTGTTAAACGCTCTACAAAAGTGATGCATTCAGTATTTACAACTATGGATGCATAATATGTTAAACTAAGAGATCCCACTAAGGCTGAAAATAAGGAGGGTCCAAGTATTGAATCTTGTGGCAACAATTAATCTTGTAGTAATCTTGTGGCACGCAAAAACCTAGCACTGGGAGTGGTACAACTTTCGTAAATTTCCAAATAGAAGTAAAAATGCAGCCTATGGTGATGCTGTCAATAAAAGTTCTAGCCTCAGAATGAAGTAGACACTACAGTATATAACACAACCAAATCATAAAATGCGTGTGAAAATGAATTGATCTCGTCTTTCACTGAATAACACAGGCTTCAGACGCGGCTGGATGTCCTAACAGCTTGAGCAAAGCATCAATTCTTCATATGACACAAATTTGCAGGTATAAAGAGTGGAAGAAATTACTGGTTAATCAAATGCAGTGGCGATCAGATGGTTAAACCCTTTAGTGCTACCACAAACAAATCTAGGAATTGATGAGGGACCTCACAATCATCGAAGGTCCAATAAACTTAGCGACTTTCTATCGCCGCCTGATATCGAGCATGGGACACAAAATCATGTATTAGTATTATGAAGATAAATACCTGCATATTTCAGAAAGCAATCTAATATGAAAGAAGCATAAAGTGCAAGCCATCTATAAAAGTAAAATAAGTATCCTATTATCTTACCTTGTACGTAATCTTCTTTATTTGTTGCCACACCAACGTACTCATGTGCACCAGCAAAGAATCTGACCGCTTCTGAAATAAGGAGAGTTCCTTGAAGATATTTGAAACAATCAAGTAAATTATTTAATTCCAAACGAACAAAATTAACTAGATCAGCGAAAGTATTTTCATTATTTACCATCATTGAAAAATAAAGTCTTTTCAAATACATTTGATAATGATATTATTACTAACACAGTTCTTTCATCCGGTTTCAGTTGCATGAATATGAGAGAAAACTGCCACTATCTTCGTAGATGATATAATAAATAGATAAAAAAACAATAACAAACTAGGGGAGCTGTACAGTACAGCATTATAAGGGGTAAGAAAACATTTTAAGAAATATGCGGTGTAAAAAATTACTTTTTGATAGAGACCATTATCAATGATAGTTTCGTAGGACATTTGGTTTTCTAACCGAATCTTTATTCGATCGAAATTATATTCGCAAATGTAAATGTACCTTGTTTGAAACAAACGGTTTGAGATCTCCAGCATAACAGCATGTCTGTAAAAACGTATATTAAGCTACTGAAGGCAAGACAATGAATGCATCCAGAATCGAAACAACTTCGGAGTATGCAATACCTCAATAATTCAATAACTTTCAACGCATTTAAATTTCTTTATTTCCTCTACAGTATATAAAAACTATTTCAACTAGACGATTTGTATTCATGCATCATATTCTAGCTGTGGCTAAATCACACTCACAGAAATTATAATGCAAGCTAAGTTGGCTTGACAACGACTTATTTTTGACTACTACTGCACATCACCTGATGAAATTCGCGTGTACTCATCAGTCACATAAACTCTTCAAATGATGAGATGAACGAAGGCAGTTCTACATCTTGCAACAGAAAGTGGATCAACGACTACACGTAGAAGCGAGAATACAAAAGAATCGTCGCCAAAAAAATTGATCTTCAAATCGCAAGTTTTAAGAACTTTTTTAATCCATTGGTGGACACCAACGATCTACATCTTCCATAGAGGACTGCTGATTTCTTCATGCAAAATTTGATCATAATCTATTGATGGTTGCTTCTGCGTTGATTTCAGAAATGTATGTAGGGCCACTCTTATTTGCAGCGCATAATAAGTGCAATGGCTGCATCACTTGAATTGAAAGTATCCGAATGATTAACTGATACTAATGTATCCAATTTAACATCAAGTTATCAACCGAAAGACATGTGATAAAAGGACGGCGGTAGTCAGCGTAACTCATTCGATTCATGCGTGATACATTCAATCAAGTATATTCTGACTCGTGAAAGTTTGTGGATCAAAATTGCGACTCAATTTGTTTTCAAATATGAGAAGAGATCAAGGATGTTCTCATAGAGATAGTAAGAACGCTGTAAATTTGCCCTTGAAAATGATATTTTCATAAATTAGATGATACGAGTATAATACTCGCTCCCTGAGCACCTTACCAATATATTTTTGAGTCTGACTAATTTTTGTACAACCAGAGCAAGAAACACGAGCTAAAAACTTAATCGAACATACGGTACAGTAAGAAGAAGATGAAACCACTGTATCCATCATCACTCCTCAACTACATTTCTCTAAAACCTAAAAAGGATTCCATGAGAAGAAAATATATTTTCTCCTCCGAAAATGTTGATCATGGAAATTTATCATGTTAAGATTGTGAAGTTCATTTTCAAATTTCTATCGGAGACGATTCATTTTTCTGATAAATCTGTTTGAGAGTGATTGGAGCCGAATTTACAGGAGAATTTTATTCGTCACACTCACATAATATGATCCCCGAGGTTGAAATGTACAATCTTGTTATCTTATTCTATCGACAACTGATGTCATCGGTGTTCAAATAACAGGTAATAGGTAACAAAATAGGTAACTGTCGATTTGTTTCCTATTCAAAAAACATGAACGCTGAAACAGTCAAATATATGTGTGCATCAGGCTAGTAAACTCGTATTTTCGATTTCACACATCGACCATGGAGTGTAAATGACGGATGACTGACTGCAGTGAAGAAACCAACTGACTGCCTAAACTGAGCTACACGAAGAAATGTGAAACCAATTCCGCCAATGGACAGGATCATGCAAGAACGAAACTGAATCTCAATTTAACTCGTAGAAAGTTACTTTCGTGTGAGAAGATCCAAAACACACGTATAGTAGGTCTACATTATTGTAGAATGACGGCGGATAGGCTACCACGGGACGCCCATGGTAAATCATTTGGTACCTAACTTATTCAAAATAATTTTTCACAATGAATATAAACTGCAACTGAGATCTCTTTTTGAAGAATAGTTAATAAACTGAATCCAAGTAATGATATAAAGATGTCCAAAACACAGCCATAGATGCTGTGTTTTGCTCTACAAGGGATCAACAGGTCGGCTAGGAATAGCCCAAATTAGCTTAACACATCTAGAATGGCCGGACAAGCTCAAGAAGTGTGCAACGAGACATAAAACAGCCATTATAGGGCAAAAAGCAGAGTCTATGGCTGCCAAGGAAGCTTTGTAATTTCAATTAAGTCAGTTGAAGCTACAGGAGAAATTCTGTTCTCAGATGTGAATGTACTAATTCCAAATATTTTTGCGGGCAACAATGTTGACGTTGGTTGTGTATCAACACCCACTCATCAGCGAATGCAATTAATTCAATTTTCCTCATTTAGGTTACAATTGATCAAATGCAATGTATTTGCATGCTTGCATATTTCATTTCAATTCATATTCAAAAATTGTATCACAATTGACTCTACAACACATCCGCTTTGTTTCCACAGAGAGAGAGAGAGAGAGTTGCTGATTCATTAAGCGATCGGTGAGTATGAACAAAAGCGCTGACTGTGCAATAAAAGCAGTCTCTTAAAATAGATCTACTTTGGTTAAACACTCAATGGATTAGAAATGCCACAATGTTCGTTCATAGAATTCGTTTATGTAATTCTCATTCTAATCTTAGTAATTCTATTGTCAATTCTAAGTACACCTGCCTCTTACTACACTCTCTTTCACATAAAATGATGAGATTACAGTAGTTGAAAGGTAATCCCGCATATTTCATCGAGACAATTGAATATCAATGCAAATGCAATGGTACTCAATAAAGAAACTTCGATGTATTTCTTTCTTTCTTAGTCAGCAGTTAATCAATTCAATTCTCACTATATTCATCTCCTCATATTCAATGAGTATATTATGATTCATAAAAGGCACTTTCTAAGCATTACAATGGAATATGTGTGAGTTTCAAAGTTATCCTGTAGCACAACATAATTGTTATCGCGCTACTATCGACTTTGCCCTGCTACAAAAAGGAAGTTTAGATACCAACTTTTTTGTGAAATATTTGGAATCCTTTATTATCTCTTTTTCAATATGGTCACCTCTGATACTCGCACATCCAACAGTGATAAGCGAATCAATATACAATGTGTAAACAGGATCATTCTATCCACTGCCTGAGAAAACATACGAAGATTTGTGAACTTATTTATTTGTATTGAATAGACCTGTGCGTTTAATCTATGCACATATGCTACTATAATAATACATATTTTATCTGTTACTGATCTCCTATATAATTAATACTATTAATACTATAATTAATGGGTATATTAATGAGGAAGTCAGTGTTGCACAGAAGCAGACCATATTTAGATGGACCTCGTATCAGTTACATAGCTGGCCCACCTTTCGAACCTTTATGCTTGCTGTTAAAATTCTTTGGTTTATAGAAGCATAGTATCGACTTCATCTCATTGGATAGCAAAATATTATCTTTCGTTTGCAACCGTACCATAATTAGTTCTTCATAGCATCTATAAAATGACTTGAGAAAGCCAGATGTCAATAAGTAACATTTTTCTGAGGAGTAGGCCTGACCATTCACTTTTCTAGGGAAAAATCCAGTAGTAGAATGCAAACCATTTAGAACCGAAATCAAACTCGAAAGTATTTGTATTCACTCTATTAGACTACATAAAACTATATTATACTTAAATAGAAGTACCAATTACTAAAGTGTAAAGTTCTGTGCCTTCTTTTAAGCTAATTAGGTAATTTTAAAGGTGCATTCCTTTTGTGCTTGTATGTAATCTTAAAGATGAACATAAGGAGCGTGACTGATTGATATTGAAACGTGTTTGACCACATCATAGTGAGCAGGGACCGTAACTGACCGCCCTACCGCCGCATCGAACTTTCATAAATGCGATTATTTTTCGTAAACATGTTACAATAATGAGACATACTTATGAAATACAGTGATATCGAAAAATGTTCTACCATTCTCTTGTGGCATCAAATTACATTATTTTCCGGTCAGTCACATGTACATTCCCTGAGGATTTGCGAATTTTAGTTAACATCAAAGCTAGATAAGAAAGTTTAACAATTTGCCTCGAAGAAAATAAGTATGTAAATACGAACATGCATTTTTAGTCGATCCTGTAGTATAATCTGTCATCAATTAAGTGTCTATATCAACATTTCTGGATCCTTTCGGTCTCTACAAACAAAATGGCACCGCTTTCAACATCGTAAGAAAAAGTTGAAAAAATTAACCTGAGATTGACACATTCGCGGATTTGCCCTTTACATATATTTTTTCGTGTTATTTTCCGTGGAAGTAAATCACTGAAAATATTTCATCTTCGCATCATGAATGCAAAGCACCTCCTGATCACAGCTCTCTTGTATAAAGATGAGCAAAATATTATTTCGGTACTAGCCAGCCTATAGCCAGTTTTCAACCGCTTCAAAAGATACATAATTTACAAGTCGATAGTAGCAGATCTTCCGACTGCTTCACATGCCTTGTCATAAAAGATACAGCAATGCGATTTGTTGTGCGACTTCATAGTGGACCCAAATCAATGCTACAGTCTCAAAATTGTGCTGCCTATTGTCATGCCATCAACATATTCAACAGTTATGCAGCTGAAGGATATCTCGATACTTCGAGCATATACAAGTAATAGCAAATATTCAAGCGTGGAGTAATTTCCTGTTTCATGTTTATCGAAAGAGTTGAGTTTCTGAATTAAAACAAACAATCCAGGTCATGTATGCAATTCAGTGAATCAAATCTTTGTGAAAGTGAGGAGTACAATGCTGCGCACATTGTGTCAAGAACACATGTTGATAACAAAAAGCACATTTGAGCGTACAGGGGAATCTCATTTAACATGTGAATCTCCTACTATGCTTATTTTCGTGTCAGCTGTTTTACAACTTAACTATTTCCGGAAATCAATAATTATAAATCTTTTCAATCAATTGAATACCACTTTCATCACTTGCGAAACTGTCAAGTTAATCGATGAAAAGGAAAACTTTTAACTTTTAGTGGTACGTCGCATATGTACCTATTATTAAAATATGATGTCCCAAATGATTCACATATTCCACTATTGCACATCTAAGAGGTTCAAATAAACTATTCGTTCATACTGATATCATATCTTCATCATCTTTACATAATCTGACAGAATTATTTGCTTGAATAACTTCATGAATATAATAGTCCATATGCATTAGGAGTCATAATTTTTAGTGAGATCAAATAATTGTTTTGCAATGATAAAATTGATACTGAAAAATACGATTGGCACGAACAATACGATATACTCAAACGTCGGGCAAGTTGTGGTTACATTGCCAGCGAAGTGATTGAGAAGAAAATGCTTATAACTTCAAACATCAATTGCTAGGACTTCGTGATTTATCTTGCATAGCATAAGAAATTCAAAGTTCAGCTTCTTGTAGTTATGCCTAACAATTTCCAACAAGTACATTATATCAGGCTGACGGTTGAGATATACTCCAAAATTTTTAGACAACTCCTTGTTATCCAGGACATGCATGCTTTACCTAGGTAGAACATAAACATTTGAAGAGAATAGCAAAAAATGTAATTCAAGAAAATCTTCTCAAAGCATCATTATCACTAAAAAAGATTGCTCTAGGTCGGCATTCCTTTCAATGAAGAGGAGTGGTTTGGAACTTTTCAGTTACGGACTTTCTCTTTCTTATGCCTTCAAGAAAAAGTACGTTACGCGAATTTGTGTAAAACCAACCTTGCAGTGTAGGCTACATATTCAAGCAGGAAATCATTAAGCAGGGATCATCAAAGTCGACAAGTTATGAAAACGCTAGTGTTTGAGTGTCAGTTAAGTCATTGATAGCCTAGTAAATGGTGTTTCATTAATTAGAAAAATAGCGCGGTCCAGATCACCCTTGAGAGCGCTGATCCTCTAGACGTTCCAATCCATCATCGAACATGGACTTCACTTATTCGTAGGCGAGAGACTTCTGTAGAGCGTTGACATCATGGACAAACTTGACTTTTCAGCGTGTCGATCGAAGAGAGAAGTAAGGCAGTAATGGCCAAGGTTGCATCCATTCCACCTGCTGGCATAATAGCCTGAACTGACGGTTCGGTTAAGGTTGATCAAGCAAGGTGCTGGCATTGCTGTTCAATCAGCTCTTATACCTCGTGCAAGACTCGCTATATGTAGCAGCTGACCGCTTAGTGTCATTCACAGCTGAACTGACTGCCCTAAGCGTGGCCAATCCGCACATTTGTTCTATCAACCAACAACACCATGCAGTGTTGAAATTCTGTTCGCCCTGATTCTATGTACATGTAGGTGCTCGGTCTAACAAGCGATTGGTCCTCCAGATGCGACGCACTGTTCGATAACATACTGTGTGATCCATATGGACGACTCTATTACCGTGTAGTAGGATACTAACACACTGTGCCTGCAGTAGCCGCGTAAGAAGCAGTCGATGCTCTCACTGCCGAAGGAGCTACACTGTCCCATCACATTGTGTGCCGCCAAAGTCGCTATTCGTCGCACAGCCTTCAGCGGCAGAACAGTTTAAGTCAACATGCGCGAATAGAATGCGATGTAACCGCTGCTCATCGTTTGCCAGATTGCAAAGTCCCTGTTCGAAACAGTTCTGTCTGAACGTCCCAGCTTCGCAGCTGAACTTGTCTTCAATATAACTAGAATAGTGTATTAAGTGATTCATATGGACGATTGAAATCTGTTGTCAAATTCATGACTGCCAATAACAACTACATAGTTAAGAATGTTTTTGAAAAGGCCCATCAATATAAAACAAAAAATATTTAGAGAAGGGACCACAATTTTTATGCTACATTTTGTTTTCATTTACCCTATATTTCAAAATTATAATATTGTAAGATTTGATGCACATTCAGAAATATACAATTGTCATGAACGAAGATCATCAACTTAATTGGAATTCATGGAAAATTATTCATAAAGAAAACAATTACAAAAGCCGAGTGGTAAAGGAGGTGATATGCAGCAGACATCGCAGAAGTGTAGAAAAGTGAAATTCAGTTTTTGAGCAATGCGTGGGATGATTTGATCTGAGATATCTAGATTAGACCGTGACATAATGTAAGCATGAGGTCTACAGATAACTTTGAAAATCAAACCTTTCTAAATTGTATTTGTGATCATACTGTCCGGTGGCCAGCGAAATGTATTGGCGCAAGTAACAAAATTAACATAAAAAATTGTGGCCCTTTCTCTGAATGATTCTATAGTTTAAAAAAGTATAGCATAATCGGCGTAATTTCGCATCACGTGACTCTCTTATGTATCAAGCTTGTATAATGACACACTCTATATCTTTTGCAATCAAGTATTAGAAGGATAAAGAACATTTTACCAAAAATATGCAGGCTTCGATGTCTTTTCCAAACAAACACACTACATAATTGACTTCGTAATACAACCGATAAAGTATATACTAGTGTCAATAAGCATCATTGAGTATCAGACAGGGTACGCAAAAATTTGTTATTTTCGAAGTTAATTGGTAAGGCGACTTGTATACATGAGTATTGGCTGACGAAGAGCATTACTGATTGCGTCATGCATGAATTTTTCTCTATCAAGTACACGAGGGCGTCCTGCAGTCTGACATTAAACCTGTTGCATCATATTGGACAACGATTTGCCGTGTGCAGTTCAAGGGACAACTGAATACATTGTATGACACGTTCAGAATTGTCCCGTACGAAAATAATTTTGCTATTCATTAATGTTTCATCTAATGAACATGTAATGTTTCATTAATGACTAATGAAATTTCAGCATTTCATGATAAAGCATTAATGAAAATACTAATGGTTCATCTAATGAAACATTAATGTAAAGTTCATTAATGAAAACTGCAATGGTTTCATGTAATGTTTCATTAATGAAACATTAATGTAAAGTTCATTAATGAAAACTGCCATAATTTCATGTAATGTTTCATTAATGAAACATTAATGTAAAGTTCATTAATGAAAACTGCCATAATTTCATGTAATGTTTCATTAATGAAACATTAATGTAAAGTTCAGTAATGAAAACTGCAATGGTTTCATGTAATGTTTCATTAATGTAAAGTTCACTAATGAAAACTGCAATGGTTTCATGTAATGTTTCATTAATGAAACATTAATGTAAAGTTCATTAATGAAAACTGCAATGGTTTCATGTAATGTTTCATTAATGAAACATTAATGTACCATTCTATATTTAGAATCCTTGCCTTGGATTATTCATGCTTCCCTATTGTGTGTTGCCGCAGTGACGTCATATCACGACAACGCGTGAGCCGTCAGTTTCTTCCTATGCGCATTTATCGACTTTCCTCGAAGTTGTTTAATGCTATCGTCTCTATTTGGCAATCGACATGCAACGCGGAAACACGGACCATTTCATCAATGCGCTGGACGTAATTCAGAAATTCATAGTGACCTTTTCGCCTCGTCGTTGTCGTCTCATCGCTATATCATGCACAGTCGCGTCTAATCCCGTCATTGTCGAAAAACAGCAGAGAAAAGTCTAGAAAATTTGAAGTTGCTACAAAAAAGACTTACAATATTTTCAAACAATGTGACCCAAGATCCAGAATGTAAAACAAGAAATAAGACAAATCGCATACAGAATTCAAAGAAAACGAAATGAAGCGAAAGATCAAGGAATTGCGAAAGGAAAACGGTAAGCAGTTATAATGCTTTTACTATTATAGTACAGTAGCGTAGCTGCAGTTTTGTATTCATAATTAGATTAATTAACAACATTAATTCACAAGCAGTTTATTTTATGCGCATACAATTCAAATTAGGGATTTCAGATCGTTCACACGAACACGAACC
Source organism: Prostheceraeus crozeri (assembly GCA_907163375.1). Classification (NCBI taxonomy): domain Eukaryota; kingdom Metazoa; phylum Platyhelminthes; order Polycladida; family Euryleptidae; genus Prostheceraeus; species Prostheceraeus crozeri. The sequence continues at coordinate 46,739 of CAJQUW010003465.1, forward strand.
TTGACCTTGAATATTTAGTGCACAGCAACATCACGAATATGTAATTAGATTGCAATTGATGAATGAATTTGATGCAGGCACTTGCGGATTAGACAGTGACCGAGTAATATCAAATGTGATCAAAAGTTTATTGCATCTAAATTGGGCACATGTATCAATTGATATTAATTATGGCAACATGCAATTAATTGATAGCGATTACTCGTCTTCAGAAATCAATTAATTCTATAGCAACTGATAAAAGCTTTCAAGTAGATGTAGAAATTATGCACTTCGTCAATGCACATTTATACATTAAATATTTGATTAGTGTATCAATTTAATGCTTAAGATATATATATATATATATTTACTTAATACGTAATGCGAAGTACTTTTTGCTTTACAACATGACATATGAAGCCACTCATACCTTAGATCTAATCGAACACTGAGTACCTTAAAAACACTTGTCTGAATTTACAATTGGATTTACAAAATTCAAACGCTCGTCTGATTTTCGAATCCGCGGTCGAGATCACATTACTCCTGATCTTGGACAGATGAACTGGCTTCCGATAAATGAAGCTCAACACTCAAGATTGGATGCTTGTGCGATAAAGGACATTACTTGAATTCGCCTGTATACATTAATCAATAATCCTTCCCGTTCTCTTCGATCATCTCAAGACCGTTGCTTATTGAAGGTACCTCTCGTCAAAACAATATCCAGGGGAGGTCATGCTTTTTCTTTCTATGGACCTTCAGTATGGTACTACATCCCCGTGATTCTAGTTTAATTCGAGAAGTTTGTTAACTTTCAAGCGTCGCCTGAAGAGCTGTTTGCTTATTAACACTTTTTCTTCCATTTTATGATAACTTTATGTAATTTGTGACTTCATTGTTCGTTTTAATGCTGTGAGCCTTTTTGGGTACAGCGCTATATAAATTTGTCCGATAGATAAAAAAATTTTAAAAAAGTCAAATCACAATGAACTAACATACCATGAATTCATGCATTGAATGCTGCCTGTATTTTGGTAAGGTGATGATAGTGAATTCTCTGTCAGATACCATTTGCTCTAGAAGCTTTAAAGTAATCACACTTAGTGTGATTCTTCTACGTATCAAATGTAATGTAACAGTTGGTATGTATGTTCTATGTAATGCTTTATAGATATAAATTATTGATAGCTCAAGACAAAATAATAAAGCAGGTTGTTTACGTGTTTTCTTCTCTGTATTTTCTGTAATGGCTAATTGGTATATGACTTTTTGTATTGAAAATTTTTTTTAAATTGTTGTAAAAATAGCAACGTTCCGCACGTGCATTGAGAAAACATAGCATGCATGTAGGGCAGACTAGACCTACAATAGCAACATGCTCGCGCATAGTTTAGTTAGATATTTATGCACAGAAGAATGTGGCACACATAAAATAGAAATAATAACTAAATTGAAAACTAAATACTAATATATATACTAACATTTAAAAAAATCAATAGTTTTAAAAATTGGTAAATCAAATTCAACAAAAATAATAATAAAAAAATAATTGAAATTAGATACCGAGAATTTGGGGCCCAATTTTTTAATGCCCAAATAACTGAAATTAAAATTCTTTGAAATTAAGTGCGGGGTAGATGTGGTAGTGCCGCTCTACTCCACATGCATTATACAGTTGAACATTGCACCCTATCGTTATATCGTATATTTTATTTTATGAGAAATTCGAAAAATAAATTTTTTTTGTGAGAAATTTTAATTGCAAAGCATTTTCAAGCATTTATCCTTCACAAAGATTGAACAAAAAAAAAAATTAAAAATATGTGTATTAAAAGGGGCCAATCTTCTTTTTATTTAACATTGAGAGACTTTAAAGAACCAGCTTCGTGGAAAGTCGAAGATAGAGGAATTATTTGTGGTGGCAACGTGTCGCTGTCTGTCTTTGATTGGATCACTCTTTTGTGTCTGTTAGTGTTAGGTAGATAAATAGATACATGTACTTTGGAATAAAGGTGTCATGCAAACTTGATGATGGTATTATTTTTGCTAATAATGACACATTATATAATGTAGGATCATTCTAGAAATAATTATGGTGCATTATCGTAGACCACAAATGAAAGTAACGGGGAGCATTAATGAAACATAATAAAGAACATATGAAAATAGCAAAAGGAACGACGTTGAAGCAGTAGTACTAGGAACTAATGAAAGTACAGTTGAGTAATTAATGAACAGTCTGAAACATATTGATGTAATCAGTACTGGGACGGGAAACTGTGAAACAGTATGGGGAATTAATGAAAAACAGTACTGGAACATAATGAAACTGCACTTGTGAGCCATTAATGAAACAGTTTGGGAACACAGTTGAAAACAGTACTTGTGAGCATTAACTGTGACATAATGTGAGTATTAAATGAAATCAGTACTGGAAACATTACTGAAACAGTACTGGGAACATTAATGAAACAGTACTGGGAACATTAATGAAACAGCACTGTGAACATTAATGAAACAGTACTGGGAACATTACTGAAACAGTACTGGGAACATTATGAAAACAGTACTGGGACATTAATGAAACAGCACTGTGGAACATTAATGAAACAGTACTGGTGACATATAATGAAACAGGTACTGAAATTATGAAACAACAGTTACTGGAATGATATGAAACAGTACTGGGAACATTAAAAACAAAAACTATTCATTAGTAATGAAACAGTACTGGGGAACATTAATGAAACAGCACTGTTTTTTTTATGAAACAGTACTGGGAACAAAATAAAAAAATAGTACTGTAATTAATGGACTAACGTAATGGAGGAATTTCCGATAGACAATATGCTCAATGTATGTAATGTGGTTTCTAATGACTGTTAGGTTAAATTTCATTACATTTTTAAATACAACTTCAAAAAATAACTAATGATATGGCTTAAATTTCCGTAGACAAAACATTAATGTTTCATTAGTGGTTTCATTATACTGTTTCATGTAATGTTTCATTATATTTTTCATTAATGTTTTCCAAAAAATTTTCGTACGGGGTAACTTAGTGAATAAAATTCCATCGAATTAACCGCACTTTGAGAGAATGCTGTTCCAGATCTACGTGATGAGATGCTTCTTTGCACACTGGGCTTCGATTAACATGCCGCTGTTCATCAATGGATAAAAATACATGCTATTGTGATTGTCAAAAAAAATTTTAATCATTATTTGCAGTTATACTACATACATCAATGAACACTGACTCAACATCATGGGCTATACACAGAAAGACCGATGCTTTGTGAAAGTAAATTTGTTGATTGTTGATTCAATCATTCGATTCAGTTGAGAAAAAAACCACAAGGCGCAGCGGTCTTGTGACAGTAGAGTCGCTATGCGTGCAGGAGACATACATGTAGGTTCAAATCTCTAGCTGGGTAAAAGTCAGAAAAAAGACTTCTGAGTTAGATTGGAAAGTCAATATGCCTCTAAATAAAAGATTGCAATTTATTAAAAGTAAATGTGATTTATTGCTCAGCAATCAGCCTCAGCCAATATCCTGTAAAATGTTCATGATTAATGACGAGTATGAGTCACATACGCTGCATAGAAACTATCATAAATTTTAAGCTTTTCAGGGATTACACTCCTAGATATTGGATGTCATAGATTTTAGGCTCAGTGATGATAGGCCTAAAGGCGCGTTGACACTGGCTCGGACAACAATTACAACTATAAATTGAAATGTAATCGTACATTAAAGATGCTGCTCACTTTCTCCAGATGAATCGTTCTCTTGAAAAATCGCATCGCTCAGATCGTTCTCAGAGCGATTGTTTTGAAAGAAAATCGTCGAACCTAAAATGTATTGCTGCAAATGCTATTTTTGATGTTAGAATGATAATTGTGCAGCGCGAGCCGTTGATTAAAATGCCTATAATTGTCTTGAAATTTCGTTTCGCAACAAGAACACAGTGAAAAAAGCATTTTGTGATATGCGATGAATGTGATATTGACTTTTTCGGGAGGCACAAGGACACATTTTGTTGTATTTCAGCGAATATTAGATCAAGCTATATGAAATACACGGCAAATTTATCGCCATTAAATGGAGATTTCCGCATAATGTGATAAAAACTATTTTCACTAGTTGGTTTCACTAACGATCTGTCCAACACAACTTGCTTTACTATTGAAGCGATACTGGATCCTGATCGGACGATGTAGACCCGATGTCAAAGAATGTGACATATCAACGCGCATCACGGTCAGTCACAGATAAGACAATGTATGTACTAAAGTATTCTGAGGTGATAACTGAGAGTGCCATACAGTATATCATTGAGCTGAAAGAATGAATTTTCATCACGATTTTATAGTTATCGTAATTAGTCTAATTGTGAACACACCTTAAATGGTCTGGCCCTACGCGCCGACGATATATTTAGGCTATCATGCAATATATCCCATTGGCGTGAGAATGAATTTGCTTCTGGACATCAAGACAAGCGGTCAAAAAGTCGAATGAGAAGCTGTCATGCATATCACTCCATCATATATATGCGTACTGCCGATCACAAATATGTTTAACTCACCGCATACAGTTCCAAACCGATAGGACTAATTCCCAACCAGATAGGTTCTCCTGCAGGATTCGTCGTTCGATCTAAAGCTGCAACTAGGTGCATATTGTAATGATTGGGCTGAGCGTCCACTACTCGAACGAATCGAAATTCAGCCTCCGCCTGAGTCATTCGACCGTGTGATGAGTGTAGTGCAGGGAGGTGACGCCTCAAATAACTTTGATCAAAGCGTTTTAGGCACCAGGATGGCATGCATCGGTCCAAAATAAAATAGGCCTCTTTATGTCGACTGGGATGATATGGTCCGTAATCGGCTTGCAAAATCAGAGATGCAAGACTCAGAGCTTGCTCATCGGTGATACTAAATGGATAGCGAAGATAGTTATGCCGCAACTGCTCGTAGTACTGATGTTTCGTTTGTCGATCACGAAGAGTGTGAGCTCGAACATAAAACTTAACTCGCAAATGAAGAGTCGGTCCTTGAACATTATTCACCATAGAGAGATCCAATGCAGACGAAACGTTGGAGTCAATAGGACGCTGTTTCTGTAATAAAAACAAAAGGATAATCAATGAACTATACTCGCAATTAGATGAAACAATTGCTGGTTCAGAGCAAAAACATCTGACACAAACCTAAATAGGTGACAAATGGATCTTCAGCTATTATCTTGAGTTTTAATAAATCAGAAAATAAATAAATGCTTCTCATCTGGAGGATTAAAGGTTTAGATGTAGTCCTCTCATCTATTATGTAAATATATACATACATACATCATTACATACAAAAGTAAAGAAAGTTGACGTTCGTACCAGAAAAAAAAACAATATATGACAAAACTGCGACGTTGCGCGAATGCAACCTTGGTATTTCTTATGTTGAACTTATTTATTTTTCTACGAATTGAGGGGAAATCTTAATTCTTTCTTTATGTGGACATATTTTAGACGCGTTCTTCTTAAAGGAATAGAATAAGGTCTAGCTAATCTTCTTTGTCAAATCATAAGTCGACGTCATTCAATGCTACGACGCTACATGCGAAATGTCACGACGTTGCGCGTGCGAAAAAAGCTGGTGTATGTTTCCTGAACCACAACAAGTGCAGATATAGCCGCTCTTAAATATTTCTAAGCACGCTTTCTATTGTCTGTTTGTCAGTTGAGCAAAAAGTATACACGATCAGACTTCTCCCCTATGACGTGGGATTTCGGAGAGCTTCCACAGTTGTAGACACATCAAATTGATGCATATCCTCATTTGGTGGTAGCGGAATTTTCCATCAGCTTGTCTTTTCATGAACGAAGTGGCTATAATGCAGCCATTTCGGCTTGTGAGTTGTGGCACGATCTACAAACCAGGAATCATCGTAAGCAAATGCTACACGCACTTCGGTCGATGCTTCCTGACTTGTAGGTGTCCAATGAAGTTGGCCCTCAGGCTCGGAGAATCGCACGGTTGTTCCTAGTTACTATCTGCAAAAGTTGAATAGCAAGAGTTTTATATGATCTAATGCGATAATCGTAGCCGTAATAAAATCGATGCGGATTCCGGATTTTTGGTGTCTGATGGAGAACTAGTCAAAGAATATTTCCGATAACAGCAATCGTCAGGACCATTTCGATCACATACAAATTAAAAATCATGATGTAAGCCTATAACTGTCTTCTGCAAACGTACTACCTGTTTATGTTGATTTAGGCCTACCACTGACGCTTGTGTCATTTAAAAGATCGAAAGCTACATGTAAGTAGCAAAACTGGGTCAAGAAGTAGTAGATTGAAAGAAGCTGATCAAGACTATACGATAATTAAGATATCATAAAGTTATCAAACGTTTGCCATTATTTCAACTTTCCGTTTCATTCTGCAATTCCAAAGATGCTTTTTACATATTCAATGGTGACTCTTACATCAACAATATTTTCAGGGATTTAGGCTCCAGCAGATGCCCACAAACGATCAGAAAGATAAATTGAATTTAATAAGTAATCACACTACTTAACAAAGTCGTAGCAAAACTAGTACTAGGCCTATATTCTTAAAGCTATTGAGCGAAACTTTGTTAATTTGCCTAAAACAAGCAATTTTTCATGATGCGTAGCAAATTTCAAAATGATTTGGCTAGAGATACATTTTATCGTCATATTGCACATTCCATGTAACTCCCAAAATCATGTTGAGCAGCAATTTTTCCTGCATTATTAGGTCACATTAGTCTTATGTTTTACATATTTATATGTTTTAAAATGTTTTAATATCTTTTAATCGTCTATCTTTTCTATATCATGTTCATTAAGAAAATAAATTTCAAATTTCACTACACAAAAAATCCATAGACTAACCATATGTCTTAAAGAGGGCACCGTTTTTTTAATGGGTGGTGCAGTGTACTTATTTAGGCTAACATTTTTTAAAGAGGTAATTCACAGGGCTCCAGGAAGATGCACTGATAGTCTGACAAGTAAGATAAAATCAATGATACGATGACAAATCAAAAAGACTTGATCAGATATTCCTGTAGAAGCACATTCAGGCAGGTAAATTTCAAAATCATTAAAATAAATTCATGCGTAACATTGACGATTTTCAGCTTTTTACTTTGATCGATTAAATTTTGAAAAATTCACGAAAAAATCAGCATTGCGATGAAAATTATTCATCCAATTTTCTTTGCTTACCGTGGTCTTTCTAAATCAACGGCTGTCCCTCACTCAAAACACTCGTTTAACATTATTTCCTGATTACGAGAACAGGCGCTCCACGTCATTGTTGTCCAAGTAGGAGCGCATTTTTCAGTTTTCTCGACTTGATACTTTCAGATGAAATTTTTGATCACAGTGCGCAATGATTATTTGTCAGTTAACTGTACACCCAGAACTGAGTAAAGCATAAATAAAATTCGATCATTGGAAATGCAATCGGTGGCTGAGGGAACTAACGAATCATTTATAGAAAATGAATATCCTTGACACTTTGTGAATATTGTCGCGTGGAAGAACTCGGTGGGACACTAGAATTCTGTCCTTCAAAAAGAACTTCTATCCAGCATTGCGTCACGCTCACGGCTTGATAAAATCTTATATCATATATCTTTCATCTGCTATAGACTGTCACACCACAAATTCATGTTATTTCAGTGCTTCAGATTTCGTTCCACGTTTTCTGCGTTTCAAAGTTTGAATATCGATTTTATAACAATTCACTTCTCATCAATTCCACATACCATCTTTATTTCATGAGCGATTTATATTCTAATTCAGAAAAAAATGATTTCAAAAAAAGGACTTTCTGCGAATACATAGGACATTTTTAGGATTAAAATAGGATACATACAGGGTGTCCACAAAGTCGGGAACGATAGGGATTTAGTAGAAAATATGAGTATAATATGGAAAAATCAGCATAGTTCGTGATAAGGGACATATATTAAATGAACAATGAAGTGAAAACAACTTTTATACTTAGCACAGCCAACTTGTAGGCCTATGTACATGTATGTATTTATAGTATATGTTCAAAGTGCTCACCATGAACATCATGACAGTTCTGAAATCGGACTGAAATTTCATGGGTGGAATTTTTCTAGCTTGAGCATTTTATGAACCGTGCTTTTTGGAAATACCGAGCTCACTGGCTGTTCTTCGCAATGATTTTCTAGGACTCGCCACGACCTTCGCCAGTATCACCGCTTTTGTGTCGTCGTCAATACGGGGTCTTCCAGGCCGCTCTCTGTCCAGCACGCTTCCCGTCTCCTTGAATTTTCGGACTGTCTTTCCAACGGTTGAGTGTGCTATGTTTAAGTGAGGGTACTTAGTATTCATCTTGACTGCAACTTCACGATGTGAAGCTCTCATGTGACCTGCCATCAAAACAATTTCCACTCGCACATCCTTTGTTAACGACATCGTAATAATGAACAATCGAGCTACTAATACCTGCTCTAAAGCGAGTGATTGAAAACATAACGTGACGAATGCGTTGACAAATTAGGGAAAACTTCGCCCAAGCGAAGACCTGCAGTGGAGGCAATTGTTTTCAGTCCTATTGTCTGCATTTTAGCGTCCCAGTGTGTGAGTGACTGATTAAGTCAGCTTCTAAGCTTAGTCCAAACCATTCAAACCGAGATGAGATTAAAAAAGTGCAAGTTAGACCGCAATGTTCCTTCATTCCCTATGGCTCCCGACTTTGTGGACACCCGGTAGAATCAGTAGAAGGCCTGTATTATATGCCGAAATTTCAGGCCTTCAGGACATTAACTTGGATTTCGAATTACCAACCATAATAAAAGTTTCCTTATCATTTATAGACTTACGCTAACGCAATAATCTATTGCAACTTACTTTATTACTGAAGATCTTCTTCCTCGTAGACTTAAAGTTGATTTTAGACACTTTATTGGATAGATTCAAGTAATGATAGAATCCATCTATTTCTTGAGCAAAACCAAAGATGTCTTTATCAACAATACCAGTCATTCTACAAACTTCGTCAAATGCTTCGGACAGATACGAGGATTTCTGAAACGAAAACAACAACAGGTTTCATTGTAATCAATTAAAAAGTTGCATTGATGCCGACATCACCACCAAATACACTCGAGGAGGTTGCCTCTAGAGACCTGCTATGACAATTGGACCTAATTCATCTGTCTTAACGCCATCTGCTAACACTATTATTTATCTACAAATCACACATTGATAATTACAAAATAAATGGTAGTCTCCGTGGCACAGTGGTTAAGTGTTTGACCTCGTGATCTTTTGGTCCAGAGGTCGAGCTCCGAAAGTGTTATTGGAAGTCGACAGGAAGGGCATCCGGCCTTAAAGTGCCACAACGCTCCAGATAAAAGTCAGCACCGCACAAGCACCCAGCCAGCATGGGGGAGTAGTGACGCTAGATCATCATTCATTAATCACAATGGAGGAAGGTGAATTGTTTGAAAATTAAAAAAAAATCAAGATCAAAATTCATAATTGACAGACTAAGTGAGGACGTCAAAAGCGATCTTCATTATACAAATTTCTCTTCCTTCATTCTTTGTAGTTTGTAAAGTTCTTCGTTCAGATTTCTCTGACTTTGTACAGTCATACGAGATGTTGTTTGAAGAATGGGATCATTGGATCGTTAGCTGAAAGGTCTATCAGAGGTATTTCATCCTAGTTTGTATTCATCCTTCTCTAAACCTTTGGAGAGAAGACATGAGAAGTCTCTAACAGCACACTGTTGTCGGATGACATCTTTCCGTTTAAATATCATCGACAAGCTCTCTACAAACGTTTCGATTATCATGTGATTTCCATCACCTACTTATCAGATGAAATTATGAATTTGAAATGTCATAGTCCTCTTGAGAATGGCCATGGTTAAAATAGCTGAAGCATATTGCGAAGACACTATTTTGTACATGTTTTTTTGACTACATTTCTTTGAGTTTTTCTGCCACTCTCTTCTTATTTACAATGTGCAATCGAATCATTTCCTCAGAATTAGTTCATGCAAGGTACAGTACAATTCTCTGCCTAGACATGGATTAATCGGAGCGTTTCGATTTATTAGTGTTTTCACAGTATGGATGCTCATTGGAATTTGATGTATAGATAGACACCTTTAAAAATATTATAAGGCAAGTTCTTCTCAATATCTGAATTAAAAGACTGGTTTAAAAGCGAAAAATGATAGCTTTTTTATAACTTTTCACCTAGAGCATGAATGAAATTCAATTAGTTCGCAACTGAATGCTTCTTTCAAGATAAATTCATTGTCCCTTAAATTGAATGCTTTCCGAAGAAAAAATTACATTAATCTAGTTCACTACCTGTTGGAGTTTTGTGTTGATTGTCGCTCTGAAGGTATACAAAGTTAGAAAATTATCACAAAACTTCATCGATCTTTATACTTCAGAGATAGTCTCCAAAATTAATATCAAAACAAATATTACACGACAGTTCAAATTCAACTTTGTTCGTTTCGCTTAGATGTAGTCCGGCACAAGTTCGCATTCATTGGATTAGTAATCAAAGAGAAAGAGGTACATCATGTAGGCATATCATTAATATCAGAAAATTTGAACTTACTGTGTAAGGTAACAGAATCTTTTCCCCATTAACCAGAATAATTGTTATCAAATTTCTGTTCATTAGACGAAATCTCTGTGGCAGTCTTTCTTCAGTTCTAGTTGACATGTTCCTCCTCCGCCTGAAAAAGTATAAACTTTCTGAAATATATACTGAGTACATGAGTCATTACTGGAGTAATGTGGATTTCGATGGACACGACAAAAGAAATGAATAAGACGTTCAAAAATTTGAATAGGTATTCATTATTTTTACTAGTGTTCGGTATTCGTGCGAAATTTGGTATTCGAATATTCGACATTTCGACGAACGAATAATCGAATAATTTGGAAAAATGCATTTAGCCTATATTTGTGTGTCATCACTCCTGACTATTGATCAGGATGATGGCTCAATGTAAACTGTTCTCAAAGCTTACTTTAACTGGGTTTCATCATTTTATACATGCACGTGGATTGCAACTCATAATTAGGCCTACCGGTAGTTTAGTTTGTTTCAACAAGCTTCGAAGCTATGTGTCTAAATATGAGAAACATGAGCAAAATTAATTGAATGACATTTCAACAAATTCACAGTCCCTATAGACCGTCATATATCAAAGTATATGGCTAGGTCAGATATAGTTGATGCTAGGCTCCTTCTAATACTATCTAGACGTAATGTGAAATGAAAGCAATGAAGTAATATCGAGAATCTATCATATTTTTATCTAAAATTGATTACAAGAATAAAAACAAATAACAAAGTTGATTGCAATGTTATACAAAACAAATTTCCTCTAAAAGTGAATTAAAAAGAATACTAAAACAAGTCATTTTTCAAAAAGAGATGGCATTTTAGCTACAAGTTTTTGTTTAGAAAATGAAGCATTCGGGTGGTGATCGGCTTCAGACGATTTCGCCTTTGACTGACAATCAGACCAGCGGACGAAAAAGCTCTTTCAGAGCTGACACTTGTTGCTGGTACACCTAGATAAAATTTGGCCATCTTTGCTAGTTTGGGATGACGTGACTCATTCTTGTACCACCAAACTAGCGGATCGTCGTTTATCTTGATTGACTCATCATTAAGGTAGGTTTCCAATAACTTCTTTCCCGTGATCTCGTAGCGACTTATTTTTGCCTTCGGTTCTTCTGAAAAGCACCCACCATATATCGATTCTATTTTCTCCTTCTCTGATGATGTGGTTGGCTGCTGCTCGACGGTTTGAATATCTGTGTTGGTTTCCCAATTGGTAGTGGAATCTAGTAATTTATCACGAAGAAGTTTGCATGTTTTCTTCTTGGACGCTTCATTCAGAAAAGGAAGATGCTTCATTCTAGGATCCAATACTGCCGCAATCTCCATTGCAGATTGTTGCAGCGCATTTTCTTGCAGACGCTTGTTCATGTAATCACAGAATAGTACTTTCATATTCGCGATAAAGGGTAGATCTGTTGGTTGCGGCTTCATAACATTGGTAAGGAGATTCGTAGTAACGGTGAATACTGAAGAATGAGTCACACACTTTTCGGCACTCATTTCCTTCGAAATCGTATTCAGAATCCTCAGTGGCTCACATATAGCGCTAGCTTGTACCCAAAATTACGGTTGGGGTACAATGTCACGGACTGTTTTTGAAGAACTCTCCATAAGAGTGTTGGTCACAGGCTTGCGCATCATGACAAGGCGATCGAGCATCTCGAATGTGCTTCCCCACCTCGTTGAGCATTCCTGCTTTAATTTTCTGTAAGTCACTTCTTCAAACTTTTTTGATTCTCTCTCGAGATTTGTTTTCTGCGAAGGAGAGTGACTGAAGTGGCTAACAATTCTTCGGGCATCTCGAAGTATATTGGCGACGGTTACCTCTTTCAGTCCAGTGATAATTGCACATTGCAACATATGATCAAATTTAGGGTCAGTCGGAAGTTCATATCATTGCAAGCTTTTTTGATGTTCGCTTCACTGTCTGTCACTACTGCTATGTCAGAAGCGTTTATATTCCATTCCTGCAACGCCTCTGTTACGTGAACTACCAGATTTGCAGCTGTGTGAGATCCAGCACACAGTTTAACATCCAAGCACTTAGAGATGAGCTGCCAATCCTTAGTGATAACACATACGGTTAGACTCATAATTGACGTAGACTGATTTTCAGATGTCCAAATGTCTGTTGTAATAGAAGAGCACGTATTATTTGGGTCAGTGATGAACAATTTAGTATCTTTCCGACAATTCTCATAGGTCACTTGAAGATCTTGCTTGATGGACTTCGCAGTTGGAATAGCGTATGATGGATTCAATTCCGTTACAAATTCCCGGAAATGTTTGTCTTCAAAAGTAATGAGAGGCTCGTACCTTTTCACTAAGAATTTCTGCAATTTTGAAGTTATTTGAACTTGTTGAGGGGAGCTTTTGTCATATTTTCGATGCTTTTGATTGAAAAAATTAGTTATTCTCCCTTTCTCCGGTACTTCCCGAGATTGCGGTGGATTAATTTTATGAATCAATTTCAGGTGATTCCATAGGTTCGTGGTAGACTCACAGCACTTCAAAGCATGAGTCGAGTCTATTTTACAGACAGCAGTTGATGGCGCTTCACCACGGTTGAAGTGATTCCAAATATCAGATTTTCTAACAGACATAGTCTCAAATCGGTCATAGTTGGATAACCATAAAATATAGCAAATGAAGTCAAGAAGGTTGTGACTTGTGTTGCGAATAATAGGATTTTCTCAAGTCCACTTAACATGCTGTCACAACTCATAATAGCCAATAGCAGTGAAGCACTCAGTTACCGCGTTCCCATAGAGCTGGATGTTTTTCTGTCCACTCATCTGTTAATTAGAGGACATTCCAGGTCATGCCAACAGCCAGTCCCATAACAATAGCATCTGAAGAATTGTAATAGGAGATCTAAATTTTCATATGAAGCAGGAATCTGGCAGTTGGATTACACATTTTCTCCATGGTTACACAATATTACACAAGTCGAATGACGCCACTTCGGTATCTCGGTAGAATAGTCGAATAGGAGAAACTTTTCTATGTAGTCCTTATTACAATTCAACACCTGAAATGTGTCTAATGGATGACACTAAATGATAAAAGTTCAATATTATATCAGTGGCATCGATATATTTTCCGTACAAGGCTAATTATTCTAAAAATCAGATTATGACTTCAGTCATTTTGTATAGTATTCGAATGGCATTTGATATTCGAATATTAGTTAATATTCGAATATTCATTTTCGTATTCGAATATTCGTCCACGAGAGGTATTCGAATATTCGAATATTCGAACCGAACTCTAATTTCTACAGGCCTCTCGTCAAGTAATACTTAATATCACAAAATATTAAAGCAGTGAATTTCTAGAATTTTGCTTCCATCAAAATATCCCAAAGCAATACGCTGTTCAGTCCATATTGAATATTTAACAAATACGTACTTATCTATGAAAATTTGTAACGATGTTTATAAAAAAAATGATGTTTCTAAAGACAAACTTTTCTAGATGTTCCCATTTCAGGAACAGTGGCAAAATGGGTTTGACAGTCAACTGTCCTAATGGGACGATTTGATAGCAAGTCAGTCACTCAAGATTACAAAACCATGTATAGAAAATGAGGTCATGTACACCAGTACAGGTGTCGAAAAAGATGGAACAACATTGCCAGTCATCAATGTCAAATCATTTTCACAGTCATCATTTTCAATTTATAACTATATTGATGAAAGTATTCAGTCCATGTCAGTGTTCATGGATCATCGGAGATTCCTAATGGATGTGTCCCTGAATGGGTATAATATAGTGGTCCAAGTATACTTGCAATACAATTAGACATATTGGAACAAATAATAAAGGCAAGTATCATCATAATCTTGTATCAGAACATCATAGAAGAATAATTTGCGATGCTATTTTTTTCAGAAGCAACCTTTCAGAAGTACAAGAAAAGACTACCACTTGACCATCAAGGAGTTTATAATGTGAGCAGTTTCAACACAACAGTCTGACTTTTAGCATGCACAAAGAGATTGTCCTTTCGTTCACAAAGACATCACCTACCATTATTCATAGATAATTCCATGGGCACATTTATCAATTCTTTCGAGAACAGTAGGTAGTCAACTTTCTGTTGATTCCAACGAATACCGAGCACGCGTAGTCCAAAACACAGCGAATGTAGCAAGTATAAAACTGATGGAGTTCATAACTTGAAAAGTGTGGCCATAATTTTCGTACAGCACAGAAACGTTGGTTTTATTCCTCGTTAAATTATGAATATGCAACCGAAGAAACCAAATTCGAATATCCAATGCTGCAACTGATAATTCAATGGAGGAAAAATACATTCTTCTTCATTCTAAGAATGGCTTTTGATTTAGAAAAGTTTGAAGTAAGATTATCCGCTGTACACCAATTTGCAGCACCGATGATTTCGCGATTCGTTCTTCCAATGATTAGCACCGGGTTGTTCGAAATTACGGGTAAAATAAGCCTCAAATCGTGTGCGCATTCGGCACATACACTGCTGCAGGGTGGCGGCCAGATTTCAAGCTTCAAATTCCCGGGCTATTTCATCGAATTTCCACGGCATTTCTTTGATATTGACCAGATATATTATTCTAACTACACCGCTCGATAATTATCGGGTCACTTTTTTAAACTGTTTTCATCGTAAAATTTGAGACAATTCCTATTTGAATTTTGACAACAAATTTTGACGTGAACAATATTTGACTCAATCGACCTCAGTTTTTCATATTTTTTTCAAATTCTGTGAGCGGTGGTTCTTGAGATGAAAACCATCTACTTTCCTTAATGGCGTGTAGACAGTGAAATACTTACTGAATCTAAATGATTTCATATCGACAAGAAAATTCAGTTCCTGAACTTTCTGACGATCACAAAACACTGCCTTGTCATCATCTGATTCATAAAATTCTATAAA
Organism: Prostheceraeus crozeri; assembly: GCA_907163375.1. NCBI lineage: Eukaryota > Metazoa > Platyhelminthes > Polycladida > Euryleptidae > Prostheceraeus > Prostheceraeus crozeri. The sequence goes on from CAJQUW010003465.1 coordinate 62,317, forward strand.
GTTGTCTTCAGCCGTATTTCTATCTAGTTGTACTCAGGCCTCAATATTCAAATATGTTTAGTTGAAGCATTTACATTTTGGAACACGCTATTTTGAACTACAGCGCATTCATGCCATGATGTGAAAAAGCACATGTTAATACAAAGGCACGATGACACTAACTTTTCAAGAAGTATCGACAAGAGCAACCAATAAAACTGCCACAATGGAGGAAGACCGTAAGCGCCAAAAGAATTCCTAATTATCAACATCCTTCTATCAGCCTGTGTAGAAACAATGGGAGCATGGTAATCGCCAGTCGTGAAATTTGTGTCTGATGTTTCGAGCAGAGTCAAGCATAATGCCCAAGAATCAAGGACTCGACCTTTCTTGATTCTGCGAATACGGTGCAACACAGTAATGTTGCCTCTATATTGAAGACAATGCCATCGGATTGAACCATGGCAGACGCTTCTTTATCTGGTTTAATTTAACTCGAATGTGACTTTGTATTCCTCCTAATCAGATTATTCAACTTTCTTCTTCGGATTGTATTATTAATTCCGTGAGCTTCTGGTTGTTTATTGAAATAGTATTCACAACGTGCCGAAAAAATTTAAATGTCAATACAATGAATTGATAATACACATCTTTTGAAAACATCACGTCTCAAGAGCCAATTTGTAACTTCAGCCTTATGTGTCCGAAAGTTGAAGTCTGAAAAAATTGCTAAAAGCAAAAAGTATATGAATCAGTTGATGAAAATGAAATATTCTGTGATTATCAAAAAGTACGAAAAAAAACCTATCGTTGTAAAATCATTCAGATTTCATGAAGAGCTCACAGGCTACAAACTACAGAATAAAGCCGTGATCGTCTGTGTTTGCTTAAAAAATAGCTAATCAGCAAAATGTGTAGGCCTAAGTAAATTTACTCAAGGAACATTCATGGTTCTGATTACTTTCAAAGACAATACATAGGCTTACTAATGTATATGTCATCAAATGTTTGATGGACTATCAGTCAATCCCGCATTCTTGAAATACTTTATTTGACCGTCAATTAGTAATGCAATGTGTGTTAAGAAATGCATGCGTGCATATCGCTGTTAACCGGTAAAGCACATACATCCAAGTATTAAATAGCTAGGCCTTATTTTTCTAGGCATATGACATAGGCTAGCAAAATTTGCTTGCTTTCATGCTTGGAACGTTATTTGTTGATTTATTTTTCGCGTGTCTGGTATAGGCGTGACCGGAGCAGAGAAGAAAAATCTCTACCGCTAGAAGAAGCTCCAAATGGTTGGTTCCATATACTAGCGACCGTGTTTTTGGTCGCGACCCCGATATTTGGAATCGGTGGTCTATACATATGTTCCATTGGTTTAGGTGGACTTCTTGTCGCGACTTATGTGAGGTTTTCGAAATCATCACTTAGCCAGCCTTATGTTCAAAATACCAAAGAAAACTTTGATGCACTTTTTTGTCGGTGGCAGCGTTGGTAGAATTTTTTGGCATGATCTTGGAATGATATCCTTCCGCAACTTGGTGTTGGTGAAAGCGTATAAGTAACCTGCAGTGTTAAATATAGCTATTATTGCTCAAAAGGTTTTACACTTGCAAAGTATCTTACAACTTATGATCTAAAACTCGCAACTTTAATTACATCATTAGAGGCTGCATAATGTGCCAATTTGCCATATCATGAGTATGTTACGAAAATGTATGCAAGCTCGTTAAGAAACAAATAAAACAAAAACAATTTTTTGCGAGTTTATACTTGCACATACGAATTGCCTTATAGTCAACCCATCGACTTCGACGTGAATAGCCAAACATTGCTTTGTAAGATGCAACATTACTTATTTGTAAACTTCATCATAATCGATTTCATTATAAGCGACGCGCCTACGACATAACCATCGCCTCACAAATATCATTTACAGTCACATGAAAACCAAACAAATTCATGTACTCATAGATGCTTCATCCAGATGTGCAATCATATTGGTTACTTCAATTAATATTCGAAGAAATTTAATCGAAATGGCGGACTCAATAAAAGTCATAATAGTAGCAGTTAAAATCAAAAAATTATACTCGCTTAACATACTGGCAAAAAATCATAAAATGGCATTCCCGGGCTATCTAAGGGCTAATTGGCTATTTCGCTGAAATTTAAGGGCGATTCCCGGGCACCAACAAAATTCCCGGGCGATTCCCGGGCTCGGCCGCCACCCTGCTGCTGGAGCCTACAGGCAGACAGTCCCCAAAAGATACAGCAAACATGTGACACGAGCAGGATTCCCAGCGGTACACCAGAAATATATGTGCGCCAGGAAATGTGACTTGAGTGAAACCCTTGAGTCTTGCAAAAACCCTTTACACCGATTCTCACAGTGCCCAATACACTTCTCAATAATCTGAGTAAATGCAACGAATGGTTAAAAGCTCGCACATTAAAAGAATTGATATGTTGATATTCGATGTGTAACGTGATCAAAAGCGACTCAGCACGAAAGTTTCTTATTCAGTTACAGATTGAGTATTGGTCACATCATATCTTGCATACAATTGGAGATGTTGTAACAACAGCAGATGTTGATCGAAAGTTTGACGTGGAAACTCCTATACTCATGCCTGTAGAACACTAGAAGTATCAAAAAGAATTTTAATTAAATATAATTCGAAAGATATCAAACATCAAAATTGTTCGTCTTTCAGCGCCCACCCTGTACAAATTGTTGATGTCACCAATGCACGACATAGCCAATAGGCCTACATTAGTTCATTGATGCATCTTCGAGATATTATTCCTCAGCAACAGTTTGTGCACAATGTCCTCCAATTATCGGATTATTTTATTCATGCCATTCTCTTTTGTTGGACGCGACGATTTCTGCTATAGATATTGTTGTTCTTAAGATGCTGAATAATTGTGATATTTGACGCTTTACTGCGTTGTTATGCTGTATACTTGTCACATTCATTGAGAATTCTTGTTCCATGCTAGTTCTTCTTTTCAGATTGTTTCAGCAAATGCTCTAATATTGCATGCAAAATTGACATAAAACTAGCTGTACGCGTCAAAACGGTCTGTATGTGAAATTATTTTGTAATTGATACATGTAATTGCTACATGCACAGTAAATAGATTTGGTCCCAGATTTCATGATGGAAAATGGATGTCGAGATGGAAGTGGAAAGGTGAATCTCCTCAGAAATTAAAGTTCATTCCCAACTATGGTATTAAGTCTCATTTACAAGAAGAGTTTAGTAAGAAAGTAAATGAGGTGATCGAGAATCGATGGTTCACGTCATACGACGTTGAGATTATACTGCGGCCGTAGAACAATACTACAAAGACCGGTGTTGAACTACATGCAATTGAATGAGTTCATTATGATCTACACAGGAGATTCAGACGTATGCGAAGAGAAGTTGAGAAAATGAAGGAAGGTAGGTGTTTCTTACAAGTCATTGCATTCGAAAGACACTTCTTCAAATCCATATTGATGAAGAGCTCTGTCCATACCAAGCAGGAATGGTGAGTCCTATCATTTTGATAGGACTCCGACTCGGAGCCCAGGTTTGATAGGTCTCCGACTCCGGGGTTGATAGGACTCCGACTACGGGTGGCAAGTGTATAAAGCCAAGACTTTTAAGAATAAACTGGCAAACTACATCATAGATTATATGTTTGCCTGAACCTATTTTAGTGATCATTGCTATATCAATTCAATCATTTTCGATGTAAGTTGATCAAATGTCGCTTAAAGTTGGATGCACACGACAAAGCTCCTCCCATCTTGCTGATGTGTGCTTCGCATGGTTTTCTCCGTTCTCTACCAGGTAGGAAGATCTCCATCCTTCTCTAAAAAATACAGTTTCTCTAAAAGTACAGTTTCGATTTTAATATGCGCATTAGAGGAGCCACCACACACCTTTTACGTGAGGGCAAGAGGTAATGTTCACAACCGAACTGGTATTTCATTTTGTCTTTGATGTGACCTTTGATTCGCAAGTGTGATGAGGCTAGGAAGGCCTGCTTTCTCCACTAACTCACCGAATAAAAAGACAATACTTTTATCACTATCAGGGTTAATTCCCTAACCTATTACAAGCTCTGCATGCACTGCTTTCTCTGCAACTTTGTTTGATGGAGAAAGTTGACATCAAGACAGTGACAGACATATGCACGAGGACAACTAATTTGTTTGTATTACATTTCGGGTCTAGTTATAGGACAGAGTCCTATTATTTGATAGGACTCCGACTACATCAAAAATGATAGGACTCCGGGACTCCGCATCCCTGATACCAGGTCGTTGACATCCAAGGTCGCTCGTACTGTCTAACTAGAATTGGTGTCGGTCTAGATAGTGCCGTACGAATCATGACATATATTTTCAAAAGATTGATTGCAATAAAAGAAATCAGAAAAGTTAGAGTTAAGGTGAAAAGTGGCACTTTTGCACCAACAAAGATTTATTTCAAATTATCAAGGAATTTCTTTACACTAGATACTGGAAATCAATGTCATGTTGCATCATACGCAACATAATAATCTCAAAGTTCTAAATAACGACTGGGCTTAAAGATGAAAATAGTTTTGTATCAGATAAATCACGGAAAAACACATCAGCTGAAAATATTTAAGCAATTATGAATTAAAACAAATCAAAACAAAATACAAATTACCATAGTTAAACAAGAAGGAGGAATTCCAGAATTCAATGTTAAAAGCCGGTCAACAACTGAAGGTGGTGAAAGAGAGGCACTTTTCACGATAGTCACATTGACTTTTGCTGAGTAATTATCTTCTAGTGAGTTGCAGATATGACGATAATATTTGTTTCACAAGTAGACACTTCATCTTATTTGAAATTGATTGATTTGAAACGCATGATCATGCGCTTGATCATGTCATGAGCTATATCCTCCAACCGGAGGAGCAAGATAAAATAACCAATGACAGTGACCACAATTAACTTAAAAGATGTAAATGGGTCCACATTGCCATTCATATTTTATTGAATCATAAAATAATTTATAACGATGAAAATGGATACATAAGATCCATTTCACGTAAGATCCATAAGATCCATAAGATACTTCATCACGTTTAATGAAGATTTGCATAACAATGATGTTCATGAAATTTCCTAGATAATCATCAGCTTAATTTCTGCTGAGTCAAGATGCTTGCATAGAGCAGGGATATACAGGTAGAGTGTCGACCATAGAGTAAATTTATTAGGTAGAGTGGTAACTCCACATTTATTAGATCCCCAATGTGTATACACTATCGACTTTAATAAATGAACTAAAGGGAGATGCAGTTGGAATTGTTTCAAAATGTGAGATATGCACATTTATACAGTTTTGAAGAAATTACAACGGAATTGGCTGATCATGATAGCAAAGCATAATTAGGAAATGATATTACTTTACAGATTGTCCGTGTCATGACAGCCTGGAAGAGGTGATATTTGTTAAAGTGGCAACTCGATGACCTGCTATTGCTTTCATCATAGAGCAAGTATATATGGTAGAGTGGTAGTGATGAAAATTTTCCGTGGAAAATTATGGAAAAAATTGGAAAATTTTGATTTTTTTGATAGGCCCTATAATTTGAGCGCTTCAGCTGCCGAGGCAGCTGCGTACCAATAAATTGGGTTTAGAACTCTTGATTTCATCATTATTTCTATTAAAGCGATCGTAGTAATACGATTTCCGTCCGCTGATTTTTGAACATTACTTTGCCACCAGTGGCTTTAATTGTACTAAATTGTTAGCATTTTTAATTATCACACAGACACCGTTTGGGAACGTGAATCTTGCTTTACAATACTGGTATAATTTCATGCAGTGTGAAAGATCTGGAGCAAAAATAATGTACTTTATTTTGGAGTTTGCTAATTGTTAGCTTCAAAGTTAAGCATTATTATGCAGCGTTGATCACAGTGATGCAATTTCTCCATGTGTTGATGAACATGTGAAAAGCACACAGTCCACGCAGCATTCATGAGCGACCATATTGGAAGATATTAAAGACTGAAAACTCGTGAGACAGTTGGAAACTAAAGATATCTGTGATGAGCAAAAGAATATCTATGATAGCTTCAAACTTCTGGCGCATTGTCCGATATCTTCGTTGAGGATACACATCCTCGATTTCTAGCTCAGATATGGTTCAGATAGTTCCAAATCGATTTCAGATCTGCCAAAATGTATTGCAGATATGATCTAGATGAGTTGGAGATCTCCAATTGAATTAAAGATCTTTTCAAAGTTGAACTTGTGACAGATATCTGAAATTCAGCCAGAGAAATCTGAAATCCATCTTGTGTCTGAAATTCATTTGGAAAGATCTGAAATGGACATGAAAGGTTCAGTTGGTACCAAAAGTTAACATACAGGAATGATAGAGAAGTTTTCGGTCTTTGAATATTACATAGTCTTTTCAAACGACTATAAAACTTCAAAACAAAGGAAAAAACGTCAATCACCGAAAAATAAATTTCAAAATTTTCCATTTGAAAATTTTCCAGAAAATTTTGAAAAAATTGGAAAATTTTCCATTTGCATCACTATAGAGTGGTAACTCAGCATTTATTAAATCCCCAATGTGTAGCCTACGTGGCTTGTGCTAAATTGTTAGCATTTTTAATTATCACACAGACACCGCTTGGGATAACGTGAATCTTGCTTTACAATAGGGGCATAATTTCATGCAATGTGAAAGATCTGGAGCAAAAATACTGTACTTCATTTTGGAGTTTGCTTATTAGCTTGAAAGTTAAGCTTTATTATGCAGCGTTCATCAGTGAAAGAAATTCTTCATGTGTTGATGAACAAATGAAGTACAAGCACACAGTCCACACAGCATCCATAAGCGACCATTTTGGAAGACATAGACTGTAAACTCGTTAGATATGCGGTCACTAAAGATATCTGTGATGAGCAAATGAATATCTATGATATCTCCAGACTTCTGGCGCATTGTCCGATATCTTCGTTGAGGATACACATGCATCTTCCATTTCTAGTTCAGATGGTTCAGATAGTTCCAATTCGATTTCAGATCTGCCAAATGAATTTCAGACATGATCCACATAAGTCTCCAGCTGAAATTGAGATCTTTTCAAAGTTGAGCTTCTGACAGATATCTGAAATTCAGCTAGAGAAATCTGATATCCATCTCATGTCTGAAATTCATTTAGAAAGATCTAAAATAGACATGGAAAAGGTGCAGTACGTTGGTACCAAAAGTTGACATACATGGATGATAGAGAAGTTTTCGGTCTTTGAATATTACATTATCTTTTCAAACGACTATAATAAGTCTCCAAAACAAAGGCAAAAACGTCAATCACCAAAAAATAAATTTCAAAATTTTCTGGAAAATTTTCCATTTGCATCACTACTCTGACAGCCTTGACGAGGTAATGTTTGTTAAATTGGCAACTCGATGACCTGCGCTATTTCTTTCTTGCTCAACCTCAAGAGAATCTTCTTAAGCGTGATCAGGCAACAGCTGCCACTGGCATGGCATAATCACATAATCAAAGAAAGCAGTGGCGTCTTCTCCGTACCTGCGAGGCCTTCGGCGCATCCTAAATAATGATTTACCAACATTTATAAAAATGAAAAGGTAGCTGTCCGTCTCAAAATCAGACGCTCAACCTCAGAGATAACAGTTTTGCGCGTGCACGAATCACAGCTGTTTACTTCGAACGATTAGACACACATGCTAGTCGTGTGTTCAGACGGAGGGAAAGAGAGTTGTACGTGCGTGTGAGGCAGCAAAAGCACGCGCCCGCACTATAATATTGGCTTTCTCGAAGGACATAATTTGCTTTGCCTTCTCCAATTTCACAATGAAATTCTCCGTTATTCTTGATCGATGATCGGTATTTAAATATAGAAAGGGAAGCGCAATCCAAATGTTCCGTTTCTCGTCGGAGAGGCCATGCATGCACTACGTCAACAATAGCAGCTGCTGACTGACGTTCAGATAAGACTGTGATCAGATAGCGTTCTCCAATGAATACAGAGTAATGCATCGGACTCGAACAACCAGTTTCCGTAGAATTCCATGATTTGTTTTTGCGTGATTGATATGACGCTATGTTTAGCACATAATCACGCATTTCTTCCGAAAGGAATATACTGAAAGGATGACAGTCGTCGCAAGCAAGGTAGGCCAACACCTGATTTGAAAATTGAAAGTACTCAAAGAGAAAGAAATAAGAAATACACAAGACATTTCAATGCATCAAAGTTCAAACACATGAGTGGCTGACCAGCCGTGAGAAATGCAATAAGCTGTTTCCCTTCCTCCTTGTTTACTCGAGAAAATGTGGTCTGGACAGAGAGGTGATACAGCAATCTCAGCTCCTTGAGTAAGGCGGTTAGGCGACATGAGCAATCAACTTCTCATGTGCACATTCACTTGGATTTAAAAAATGTTCGGGAAATTGTTTTTGAAAATTCATCTTTTATGAAAATTAATGTTATAACATAAAAAAAGTCTGGTATAGAAATAGTATTCCAATGCCGAGTGAAGGCCTGTGGTCTGGGAGCACGCGACGCCACTGAAGGAAAGTGATATGAAGTAACTTTGAAAGATGTAAATTGGTCCACATCAATATTCAGATTCAGGAAATGAAACATGAATTTTGTGAATCATAAAATCAAGCCTGTGAAAATTGAATCAAAAACTTGAACTTTCAGCCAAGAAAACACGGATAATATCGCGACTTGAGGACTTCCATTATAATACAGAGCATAGAGCAAATACATTAGGTAGAGTGGTAACTCCGCATTTATTGAATCCCCAATGTGTACACACTTTCGAATTTATTAAATGAACTCATAGGAGATACACTGTAAATCGCTGGATACGAAAATTACATACAAACACATACCAAGTTTACATACAATTTGAAACCAACATTTGATACGAGATTCTGGTATATATAAAGAAATCTGGTATGTTTTTCATACGAATGGCCATTTACTTTCGTATGTGATTGGTATGTAAACGATACGAACTATGCTAACGGTGATTGGCTGTTTTACGTTGAAATACGAATTCTTGGTATGTTTTATATACGAGACCCGATGCAAATTGGTATGTGTTTCGTATGTCTTTCGTATCAATAGCTTTATGTCATAATATGGCAAAAAATATGTTATACTACATACTACTTACAAATAACTTTTTTCCAGTAATACCAGCCGTGAATATTTCTTTGTGAAAGTGGTATTTAACTAGATTAGATTTGTTGTGGAATTAAATCTGCATGTCATCTTTGCAACTTGTCTTATAGCATTCACAAGACTCATAATTAGTTAATTTCCTTGAACTAAATTGATAAACATCATTTCAATAAAACGATAACTTTTCAGCAACCATGTTGACTTATATATCTCAAACATAACTATTTTTGCGTTCATGAATTATAATGTGTCTTTTTTTGGATTGATAATATGCTTAGTTCCAAAATTACATAATGCATAATTGTTGATGGTCAAATACTTATTGATTGTTTATGAAATGCCTCGAACCTACATGTATTAAAATCGAATTCAGTATTGTTAGTTTGACTATAAAATGTCATTATCTCACTACTTACAAAGCAGTAGTAGCATTAGTGTGATCTTTATTGACAAAAAGCCTTAAATCAACATACTTTGGACATGATTGATGATTTCTTTTAACATTGTGCTGGTATGGCTTTAGTATGTAAAGCATACCACACTTGAAATAACATGCGAAAAGCATACAAATATATACCAAGATCATACAGAAATGTACCAAAAAAATATTTTGGTATGCATCCTTCGTATGTGATTCGTATTGAGCGATTTACAGTGTACACGAGACATTATTTCCAAATGTGAGATATGCATATTTATGCAGCTATGAAGAAACAACAGATTCGAGTGATCATGATAGTATAAAGCATAGAGTGAGTGCGTTCGACTCAAAAAAAGTATGTGTATATACAATGAAAATTTTTATATGACAAGATTCAGTTTTTTGCGGAGATTACGTTCCCGTGGTCCGAAAAAAGTCAAAATTTTGCCACTTTAAATACTACCGAGATGACTCCCTGTTGCAAGTAGTATGAAGCAAGTTGGATATCAAAAGGAATTAATATTTGCTAATAATCATCCCAACTGAGCGGAAATCAAGCTGATTATCAAAGGAATTTTATGCTCCATATTGTATTGGAAGTCTTCATGAAAAAGTCGCGATATCATCCGTGCTTTCTTGGCTGAAATTTCAAGTTTTTAAATAAATTTTCACCGGCTTGATTTTATGATTCACTAAATTCATGTTTCATTTCTAGAATCTGAATAGTGATGTGGACCCATTTACATCTTTCAAAGTTAATTGAAATTATTGTCTTTGAATCTGCGATTTTGCCATGCCAGTGACAGCTGCTGCCTGATCACGCTTAATTAAGAAGAATCTCTTAAGGTTGAGCAAGAAAGCAATAGCGCAGGTCATCGAGTTGACAAATTAACAAACATTACCTCACAAGGCTCTCTTGACACGGACTATCTGTAAAATAATATAGTTTCTTTCCGCTTCATGCTATCATGATCAGTCAATTCCGTTGTTATTTCATCAAAACTGCATAAATGTGCACATCTCACATTTGGAAACAATTTCGACTGTTCCTCCTTTGAGTTCATTTGATAAAATCGAAAATGTATACACATTGGGGATTTAATAAATGCGGAGTTACCACTCTACCTAACATATTTACTCTATGGTGTAAAGCAGATGGAAATGTTATTATTTTACAGATCGTCCGTGTCATGACAGCCTTGGAGAGGTAATATGTTTGTTAAATTATCAACTGACCTGCTATTGCTTTCATGCTGAACCTCAAGAGAATCTTCTTAATAGCGTGATCATATGAAAAGCAACCTGCCACTGGTACAGCAAAATAGAAGAATCAAAGACAATGATTTCAATTAACTTTGAAGATGTAAATGGGTCCACATAGCTGGTCATATTCAAGAAGTGAAGCATGAATTTGGTGAATCATAAAATCATGCCGGTGATTATTGAATTAGAAACTTGAAATTTCAGCCAAGAGAGCACGAATAACATCGTGACTTTTTCATGAAGACTTCCCGAATAATACGGATCATGAAATTCCTTTGATAATCAGTTTGATTTCAGCTTTGTTAATAAATAGGTCATAAATAAAAAAAAATGGTCATAAATAAGACGATAAGGTGATTTCAGCATTGATTTCGAAGCAATATGGCTCAAGCACATGACGATAAACGCCTGCAAATAATTACGTTGATGGAACATGGCGAATTGTCAATGCGAGAAATTGCACGGCGATTAAACTGTGATCACAAGACGGTCGGCAGAACGTGGCAGCGATACCAAGAATCCGGGGATTATCGAACTTTATACCAGAATTTTGGGCGACCGACGACATTTGATGAAAGACAGTTACGACAAATCAAACGATTTTGTGTCACAAGTCCAAGATCATCAGCTGCAGATCTATTAAACCAAGTTGGTGCTTCAGGAGACTGTAGTATAAGAAAAATGCAACGCACTCTCAATACCATCGGTTGCAAAGCAATGAAGCCAGGACGAAGACCATACCTGAACAATAGTCAAATCAAACGTCGACTGCAATGGGCTCGAGATCATCAACATTGGACAACTGATGACTGGAAACAAGTTTTATTTACTGATGAAACAGTTGTTGAACTACGAGATGACGCACCTCAATACGTTAGAGTTGTCGACGGTCATGAGTTGACCCCAGACCATTTCATTCGAACGACGAAGCATCCCACAAGTGTTATGGTATGGGTCTGCTTTAGCTGGCACGGACCCGGTCGTATCCAGATTGTGGAGAGGAATGTGAATTCCGAAGTTTATGTGCATGAGATCATCGATCGCAGAATTGTTCCCCAAATGGAGGAGTCTTTTCCAGATGGAAGTGGCTGGCTACAACAGGATAATGCTCCGTGTCATACCAGTAAGCGAAGCATGGCCCATTTCAACACGGTGTTCGAGTTTTGTCATGGCCTCCCAGTTCACCGGATGCTAATCCAATAGAGAACTTGTGGGCAATCATCAAACGGCGTCTCAAGACTCGCGGATGCAAGAATAAGCAGGAACTTATCAACGCTTTCCTAAATGTGTGGGCAAGAGACACTGAAATTGCTGAGATTTGCAAAAAATTGGTGGAGTCAATGACTTAACGAGTTGAAGCAATTATTGCTAGTAAAGGTGGATCTACCAAATATTAATAAAATATTTGTGAATTATCTTTTTGTTTTGAATCATTAATCATCATTAGGAAAGTTATGGGATTAAATTTAAGCCCTAAAGTAAAGTGTTTTTAATAATTACATGTTTTTAGTATAAAACGCAGAGTGGGGCAAACTTTTTGTCGTCGAGTGTACATATACTCAAAGATATTTAATTTGTTTAAAAAGGCTAGATGAGAAATGCTTAAATTTGAACCCATTTCAGTACGGTTCCTATCGTGGCAAAAAAAGCATTACGGCAATGGGGCGAAATTGCTGTTTTGTCGGCTGTACGGTGTGCAGCGACAATATGCGACAAAAAGCCTAGGAAATGGCACATGATGTAAAGCATAATTCACTGATATTATATGATAAGTTTCAAGAATATTCGTTCAGTAGTTTCCGTGAAAAAAATTGTTGAAGATGAGAGCGGTAATACAGCAATTTAATGCAGTACCATCAATTTGGAAGAAAAAATATTCAGATGAAGACTGATGGGGTGTTAATGAACACTCAATTCCCTCTGTAGAATTCATGACTATTAACAATTAAATTCAGTGGGAATCCGAATATTACAGTGAGGAATTAATTGGCTATTAATAAGGCTCAGCCATGTCAACAACGCTGTTCGAGTTATTCACCAGGCTGAAACTGCAATGGATCTATATTGCAAATAATTAACAGAGGGCATTTTAGGTCTAGGTGGAATCGATCATCGGATGTCTGTCAATGTGCATTGTATAACATACTGTAGGCTACGTTGTTTATTTTTATTTGCTTAAGTCAATTTTATATCAAATTTTCTGATAATTCATATATATTTTTCTGTTCTATCATGTAATTTCTAACCTCAAAATTACATTTACACGTTAGATTATTGCCAAGCTATGGTAATCGCGTTTGGCGTGGCCGGGCAACGGTGGGCACAGCAACGATATACATGTTCAACCATAGCCAGGCCCCGTACTTATTACAAAAAAAAACAATTAACTGCATGATCAAAAGTGAAGACGCGGTTTATTATTCTGTTCAGGAAAGTCATTTAGTCATGTATTTGGTGAATTGTAAGTGAACTTTGATCTGCTCTTATCTAAGAATGAAACAATTGGTTTTCATTTGTGCTATTCCTATATAACATGCGCTCTTCAGGTTTAATAATCAACTGAATTAAAATAATGCAATGAAGTCTGATTGAAAGAATTGTATCAATAGGATGCTGTTATTTACAAATATGTTATAACTGTTATTTTTCAAAACATCTGAAAAAGTAGAATAGACTACTATTTATTGCAATTTGGACGCTGTATTTAGACATATATAAAAATTTCTTGATTTATTAATAAAATGCGTTTTAGTTCTGTAATTACTGAAAAGAGGCAATGAAAATGAATCTTTGTTGCTCGCTTCCAAATATTTTAAAATTCATGCAATATCAGCTGATTTTCACTGGTTTCATTGCACACAAGGTAAAAATACGTCTATTTCCTATCTAGCCCTTTATAATATTTAATATCTTTGCATGTACTTTTTTGAGTCGACACTATACCTAGATATCCCTACTCTATGGTGTCGACTCAAAAAAGTATCTGCTCAAATTTTTAAATCAAGTAGTTGAGAATTACATGTATGGCAAAAAATCCAATGTTTGTTGTTCCATCGAATTTGTTCGCTTTGCACCGCTTTCGGAAAAACTAATCTCAGACTTCAGTCTAAGGATTATCTGTACATATTAGTGCTAAATTCTCCACTATTGACAACATATGACAACAAAATGACAACATATAACTTTGGTATTTAACAACGACTTATGAATTGACACAGCCAAAAGTTGAAATACTGCATGTCAAATAGCCTGTCCGGGTGGAAACATTTGTGCATCTTCCTAGACACTTATACGTTGCATATATTTATGTTTAGACCAAAGTGTTACTTTGGGCCAAGCTGGCAAATAATTTAGTGAGCCTGCCCATCACCCAAGTTACATGCATGTTACAGCACTTTCCCAATGTGGATGAAGGCCTGCTATGGCAGAAAGGGATGTCTCCGTATTTCCATTTTGAATCTATGGAGCGCCTCCAGGAAACCACTCTTTCAATAATAGGGGCGTTCAAGTGTGACTTGACTGCGGCTGACTGTTCAAACGGTGACTATGAGCATGCATAGACGGCATGGACCAAGTTCAAGTGTAGAACGTTTGGGGATTATATGGGGCGCTATTTAGAGTTGGACGTGCTGTTCAGAATTTACTTGCTGTTGTATTCGAGGAATTCAAAGAGGTGACGCATGAGGAGGACGGTTTTGAACCGATCCAGTTGATAGTTTTCCCGGCATATAATGTACTTTGGCTTTCAAAATAACTGAGGAGACGATCGTCCCACTGAGGCTGAGATGTACACCTTCTTCGAGCTCGGAATACGCGGAGGGCTGACTTACATGAACAAACATCTTGTGGCAGGCGGGGGCGGACACTGTGCTGACGTATGAAGACGAGGAGAGCTTTTGAGGACTTCTACAACCTGAGAAATAATAATCTCTGCGGCAAAAACTGTAGAGTATGTGTGCAAGCATAGTGCAAGTATTTAGCAGGTAGAGAGTCGAGTCAAAACATTTTTAGCACACTGTGAAAATTCTTTTATCAAAAGATTCAGGTATCAGCTCAGATTACGTTCCTGTGATCCAAAAGAATTTTTGATCAATTTTTAAACATTTTAATTTTTGCTATTTATTGCTATGTTTATATAATTGTGTTTTGGCACTTCAGACTTTGGTACGTAAGTAGTATAAAACTAATTATTATCAAAAAGATTGGAAATTTACCAAAACGAGTGCGGTATCCTATTAAAGCTAGTCTTCATGCAAAAGTTGAGATATTTTTTCTGCTTCTTGGCTCAAATTTCAAGCTTGCTAACTTAAAGCTACGTTCACACATGAGACCTGAGACTCAGGCAATCATCCAATCAAACGGCAAGATTATAGTTTCTCCGTCGTCGATTTCAAACGTCAATCAAAATTATGCTGCGACTAACTTCACGTAGTCTGAAAAGTCCTGAAACATGCCTGAGACCCACTAACTTCATCCGTTGTCGTTTGTGCGGGGCGATCAGGTGGAGGCTCACCACGTTTGCTGAGAGATAGTGTGAATGGTCCTGAGACAACCTTCTCTCAAGCGTCTGAGAGAAGCCTGTGAGACAAACTCTACGATCCTTGCCTCAAGTGTGAACAACTCTGACACCTTCAACTGGGACGACGATGTCTCAGCAAAAGTTGTGCGCGTTTAAACTTTTCTGCGACTTCTTTGTTATCAATATCCAACTGGATTGTGTATTCGACGCTCATTCATTTCATACACATATACGCGGAATAATATCTTGTGTTCATGTGTTTGTGTTGGTTGCACAATTCAATTCAGTCTGAGCTAATGATTCATTTGATGATATTTACGATACTTACTCGTATAAATATTTTAATGTTTTGCTTCTTTCAGAAATCTGAATTTACTATGAATCAGACAGAAACATGATGAGGCATGTACAGGCTACTTAAACTTGATTGACTAAATTAGTTTTGAGCTATATCATGGTGGCCATGTTTTTTACTACCAAAAGCGGAACACTAAATAGTCAGTAGTAGAGAAAACATGAAAAACGGTGGACTTGCATTGCATGTTCATAAAGACAATAGTCAACCTAAAGTCATTGCGTTGAATCATGACGCGCATAAAATTACTATGGTAACAAGCAGGAATCTTTTCAGTAGGATTTCGTCGGGTTGTTCATTCCCACGAGCATGCCGAATGAAACCGGTGTTGTCAATTGAGTTTTTTCAAGAAACTCACTTAACCGAGTTTGCTGGATATTAACCAAGTTAAGTTAAATTCAGTGTACTGAGTTAACTCGGTTACAAGAGAAAAACAGTACCCAAGTTTCAATAAATGAGTAGAATCAAGTAAACGAAGTACATTGGTTGTATTTTGTGCTGCCACAGTGATTCTCCTATAGGCCAAAATTCCTATTGGGTCCATGAGAAGTATGGTATTAGCATGAAACGGTTTTTTATTCCAATAACTGTAATTAGTAGCCTAAGTACGTGTATTACGCTATAAAGCTTTCCTTTATTTTAATCTGCACAGATATACTGCCTAATTGAAGATTTTTGATTTAATTATGATTGAATTGCACATTGCACATAACAAGGCAATCGTTTTCATTGACAAACACACTTAACACATACTTAATAAATGGCAGCTGCGTAGTCAGTGCATGGTTAACATATTTAGAATACAAAATTGGAATTAATTCATTTTTGGATAAATGTCGGCTATTGCAGAAAGTTTAAGGGTGTGAAGATGACTGCGAAGATATAAATATATGAAATATATAAAAATTCAATATGCGCAAATGCAGCAAAATACATGCAGGCTTGCAGCAAATACAATATGTACGAACTTGCAATGCGCGGCATTGTCAAACCTAAAATGAAACATCCAATCATCCCTAGTCCAATCAAGAATTGGATTGCAACGGCTACAGCAAGAACAAACGGCCGTCATTTCCTCAACTGACTTCAACCGAACGGAGACTATGAAACCTAGCGCGGTTAATCGACTGTCCAACGACCTGCTCGTTGAACAAGTAATACATTGTGGAGATACGACAAACCTCCGTTCATTCAACCCGATACGCTCGTTGAACCAACCGGATTGTGATTGTTTATTATCTTCCTACCGGACACTGATTGTAACTACTTTAATGGGGTTGAACGAGTCAACCAACCGTGTTTCTAGGATAGATTTCAAAATTTTGGTTGGGTTAAACAGAAAATGTTAATTAGGTCATTGCCCTTTTATTCAATCGGAATCAGGTTAGTTCCATCGCAATCCGGTTGATTCAACCCGATCTACCGAAACTTTGAAATCGCCTATTGCATTGCATTGAATCTTGATGAATCGAACATGCAATTTTCAGTATAGCTGTTGAGCATCACACAATAACAGCAAAAACTCATCGATTAGTCATAAATCAAAATTTGCCATTCATGTAAAAGTTCGATGTTTTGCTAGACAAAACAAAACTGTTCTGCAGTTGAAGCTTTACTTAAAAAAAATTATCACAAAGAGCCAAGAGTAGATGATCTACATAACAGTCTATAATTCTGAGAATCAGCAACTATATTATCAATCGTTTTCTAACAAACCGAGGTGCTGTTGCCAATAAGTGTAAAGATCTCTGCTAGGTCAAAATTTTCGCTCGCCAAATCAGTATCATCTAGGAGAAAATCGTTTATGACCTTAATATTTCACGTTAGAAGCTTTTGAATATACTTAACAATTAGCTCATTCAATCTTCACGTTCTAAAAGTATACCTAGCTTTGTCTTTGTTGATACATACTGAAAACGCTTACGTGAACCCGAAGTCGAATTGAGTAGATTAGAATAAAGTGAATCCCAAGTACACTTATATAGTATAGCAACAATGAATTCCAATATATTTCTGACTTCTACACGAAGCTATTGTATCTTCAGGGAACTGAACAATTAAACAATTGGAACTAACGAATTGAGTAGTTTTGATTGTAGTTTTGTATTGTATTCTTCGAATCTGAAAGAATTGTGGCAATCGAAGCACTTTGCTGGAACTCATATCAATCCGCAAGCGACGCACGACTTTTTTCCTATCTCTGTAAGGTATTAGGAATTCCTTTTTCCCAACTTACTAAGTTCCTCGATGTGCCGTCGATTTCGAATTATCACACTTCTAGCAAACCGAAGCAGATAACCAGATTATTTAATTCTGTGAGTCCAACTGTCGGCAAACGATCTTCAAACTTCAAAATGATAGATTTCTTTCATTCCCGAATGCATGGTGGATCATCTGGCAATTCCTTTAGATGTTCCATTATCTCCTCTCGGAATAGTACTGCCATATTCAGGGTTGGATATTGAGAAGCGGATGCAATTGAAGTAGCAGTTTGAAAAACATCAAGAGACTATGAAAATGCATAATTTAGCATATGCACTGTCGTTAAAAAGTTACATAAAAATATTCAATATATGTAAAAGGGTGACTCCATGCCAGTACACAGCAAAAAACGGAAATTGATGCTATGATCTCATCTACTTTTCATCAAAATCCTGTGGGTTGACAGACCAGTGACGATACAGTCAAGAACATATGGCTATACTTAATTTTGTCCTACTTCTCGTTGTAAACCGATTGTGATTGATTCTTATTATCGAAGGCATGAAGCATAGAATAGCATTAGAATATAGAAGATATAATATAAAATATCAGGCGCCCATCTGAACTTTGATAATGTAGTGGTGAACAATGGATGCATTGTCATATCACAACTAAATTTGATCTATTTGGAATAAGACTAGCTAAAGTTTTTGAATACTTTTATTCAGTTGACAATATAAGATTATTGACAAGATATATTCAACATGAAATCAGAAAATTAAGCCCTTAAAAGAGAATAATAACCTCTTTTTATATAAGTGTCATGGAAACAGATAATGAAATGTCTAACTTGTCATATCTGACAATTTGATGTTTCCTATAACTTTAGTGACAGGAATCTAGTAAACATCTGCTGGTAGTAAGAATACCACCAGAATAATCATTTTATATTATTGCGCATATGAATAACACGAATAATAAATCAACAGACAGTAACCGAAAATATCTGTGATGTAAAAATTGAATATCTGTGACGCCTTATAGGAAAAATCTAATCGGACTGTGAAATGATCAAAGAAGCATTGAAAGTCATAAAATACAGGACCCAAGCAGTTAAATAAATACGCGATATGCAAATGGGTATGACATACCCGAAAACATTTTCAAATGATATTAATAGGCATGCTAAATTTGCTGAGACACTAACTACATTTAGTTATATAGTCTACATTTAGAATGACTTTGTTTACCAGTATACACATCTACAATCTACATGTAATATTTGAATATCTGGAGATTTAATGTTCGTTAAATTAGCAATTCGATGGCTTGCTATTATTTTCATGCTCAAACTGAGGAGTACTTTCTTAAGCGTGATCATGTCACAGGTAACCTGCCACTGGCAGAGCAAAATCACATAATAAAAGACAATGATTTCAATTAACTTTGAAAGATGTAAATGGGTCCACATCACTATTCAGATTCAAGAAATGAAAAAAAAATTTAGTGAATCACAAAATCATGCCGGTGAAAATTGAATTTCAGCCAAGAAAGCAAAATAGGATCTCGTCCTTTTCATGAAGACTTCCATTATAATGCAGCTCATGAAATTCCCTTGGAAATTAGCTTTATTTCCGCTTAGTTACGATGCTTATTATCAAATGTTCATTCCTTTTGATATCCAACTTGTTTTATACTACTTACAACGGGGAGTCATCTCGGTAATATTTTAATTTGCAAAAAATTTTGATTTTTCTAAACTGCTCAAATAATTTTTTGGACCACGAGAACGTAATCTCCGCAAAAAGCTGAATCTTCTGATATAGAAATTTTCACTGTATACAGATACTTTTTTTGAGTCGCCACTCTACCTACATATCCCTACTCTATGGTCCGTACTCAATATGATGGCGCATCTTCTTTTGATGAAACAGAACATCATTGCGAGAGGGGAAATTATTAAATTTCATACGTAATAATCAATTGCGACCGCTCTTTCGTACACCAATTCTAGAACATTCAACAATGCTATTGTCATGAAAATCATGCGAGATAGGTTCATATATAAAGGAGGCTTCATCAATGTCATCATCAAGAGGATTATCAGGTATAGGGATTTTATCCTCCGGTACATCAGAGAAAACCAGGTTGAGTTGTCTACGCTCAGATTCCAATCTCTCGATCTGAATTTGTTGTCCGACTATGACGCTTTAATATTCTTCGTTTCAATATCTAAACGAAGTTGTTCAGCTTGAATAGTATCAAGGCGTTTTTCGAGGGCAGTTACACTAGTGGCTATACTTTCCAACCTTGCAATGATGCGGTCTTTTGATTGCGAAATCAGATGAATGACATCCTCAAGCGTAAAAAGTGGTTGTGAGGAATTCTGAGAGTCAGACCCTGTCGGATGGATTCGAACACAAAACGAAAGCTTGAAATGCAACCACTTAGTGACATACACCACTGATCCACGACAGATGCAATTTCTTGAAATTCAAACACTGCCAAAGCAACTAAGCGGTAATGAAAACTTACTAGGAATCAATGGATTGTTCGTATATTCCAGAGTTATGAGATAATTACTCAACGTTGAATGATGCGAATATGACGATTATGATAACGAAGCAGTGAGGATTACGGTGATATTAATTATTTTACTGATACATCACTGGAACCGATGGAATTACAGATATCGATCAATACGCTTGATAAGAGACAAGAACACGTCTGCACACTCCGAGATGCAGGAATAGGTAAAGGTAGGAGTAGGTTATCTTTCTGCTAAATGCCAGATCGATTTTTCCAAAATTCGATGAGCTTTGTGTTACGGTGACAAATTTGAAGCCTGATATTGCCATGTTCACTGAATATTGATGATGATCTGATAAATTTACCGGGTTACTCACACTATCGAACTGATTGTTGTGGACGATGATTTGAAGTCGTCAATATTCCTGCCGTCTGCCATCTGCCCTCCATGTATTGAATCTACTTTCATCGATGGTATGCTGGTTCCCGGCATATTTTTTGTTGCAACCTATGAGTTCTACCGGGTTTGTCAGTGTCTGAGCATGATAGCGTTGCCCTACTATATAACAATGTCACTTGATGAAATGCTAGAAATTGACCCTCACGCTAACGGCATTGATTCCGGAGATTTCTTGACTTGTTGATTTGGATGGTAAAGTCATCACCCCAACTCGATAAATTCAATCTTGGATCACATTTTAGTTGATGAGAATTTGTCTGCATTGTACGAAGACACCGCTATTATTGGTCCTAAGGATTCTGATCATTCATCTTTATTGCTATCTCCTATTAGTAAAGTTAAGCACTCCGTCAATAGACGTCGCATTCCTGTATGGGATTTTTGTGAATTTTTTGCTCGAATTTTTTAATTGTATAAGCATGACTAAGTTTGATTTGATAAATCATTCTTTGTCTGTAGATGATGTGCTGAATGAATTTGCCAGACTGTTCTACGGCTTTGCTGATGTCACTCAGTGTACTTTTTTTTGATGTTTTTGTATTTTTCTGACATCGACAAGCCAAGGATTACACGGATTCTTAAGTTATTGATTTACAAATGCTGGATGGCCTTTCTAAGAATTGACAACTTTATAGCCATTATAAATACAAAATCAAAGAAGAAATTCCTAAATCCAAACGATTATGGGTGAATAGACAACTTACTGTCAAAGGTGTATAGAGCGTTGCAAGGGACGTTGACGGAAAAGCTGGGAAAAATCAACTTGATACGTTTATTAATAGTTAATGATTTTCTGGCTGCGATGCTCTGGCTCAAGCATTTACGAAAGTTTTCTTTGGGAATTTCAATGTCTCAGATGATGCTGAACTCGGTCTTCTTGCCGTCAGCAACTGGAGCTTTAGAGTATCTGAATGATGTATTGCAGAAACTCCTACATCTCAAGATGGACAAAGTGATTGGTCCTGATGTGATTCCCACAAAGCTTCTGATTGTCGGTGCTTACTTTTCATGCAGGCCACTATGTGCTATTTTCAATCGGTCGATATGAGAGAAGAATTTTCCTCGACATTTGAAAGATGCCTTTGTTTGTCCTATTCCAAATCACCGAAGCCCTCGATACAGGATTTCAGGCCAATATCTACTTTGTCTTAGCAAAGTTGTTTGCACGTCTAGTTTTGGACAATGTGAGAAACGAACTAACGAAGTGCTACAGCAACAACCAAAATGCGCATTGACCAGAAGGATCGATCACAAGTACACCACAAGTCTATGAAAGTGGATGTTGCAGTATGCGCTCATTTCGTTGATATTGATGAGTATGCTTTCTCAACCACTGCTGTGTTGGTATACTCGGAGGTTGAGCAAGAGAGTCAAATAGTTCACCACGTCTGTCCTTTCCAATGCTCACCTTCTAAATTCTGCGAATGAGTGTTCAATACGATTAAGATGGGATACTGTTTTACAGTAGTCGGTAAGGTATCTAGCGAATAGACATTATCAAAAGCTATCAACGTAGCTTCATCTGCATTACGGTGCACTTTGGTCTTAATATCGTCAGCATTCAACCAACTCATTAGCGATTATAGTGAAGAGTCACGTCACGATACTTACTTATTTCAATACTTGAATCAAAGACCGCATAAATTAATACATTGATCGTCTCCGTTAGCGTTGTTTTGAATTCCAGATCCAAGCGAATATTATGAGGAACGTTAGCTTGACGATAAGGTGCACCAATATTGCTGTCGGCAGTCAAATCAAATGCATAAATAGTATATCCATTCTTAAACATTTTCATTGTGAGTCCGTTGGTATCGTCTGTGTTGTAAAATCCAAAGACATTCATATAATCAACATACCTACGCAGAAATTGATAAGAAGTAAAATCTGGGTTATAGGGTGGACCAGGATGGCTAACACCATTTACACGCAAAGCAATTTCACATAAATTGTTGTGTTTGAAGGTGAAAGGATTTTTCTTGACATTACCATTGAATGCATCATTTTCAACCATTCCTACCATGAGGAGCTTTTGATCGCTTCCGATGGAAAAAGACCAACTTTCATAAAACTCTTTTGATCTTTAGGAATAGTAAATGTGAGAATAAATGTGAGTGGGATAAATGGCATTGTTGCGGTTAAGACCCTAAGCATGTCCTCTAATTACACTTGGATCAGCCACCACTCGACGAATGTATACTGTAATATCTTCTACATGAATTTTAAATTTCACAACTGAAGCAAATGCATTCAACAAAAATTCAGACTTATTCAATGTAAGTTTGAGTCGCATACTGGTATTACAGAGTAAAAGTTTTGATTGTCTGAAGAAGTCTAAATTAAGTGGACCATATAGCTGACATACTTTACTATCTTTAATCAAAGCAGATCGCTTTAAAAAATTAGTGTTTGTCTCACTATCAAATAGTGCTGCTTGATCTCTATACCATCCCATTGCTTCCATATGACTGTTTTGAGCTGCTGAATGGAACTGTGATACAGCATTCAAATATGCTTTATAGGGATAATCGCTTTGACCACCTTCCACCTGTTGCTCTCCAATAGTTAGAGAAACATCGCGAAATAATGTAGCCAGCGGTAAATTGTTCAGACCAACTTTATGTGCATCTTCAATTTTAGTTCCATCTTCTTGTTGAATTCTAAACCTCACATCAACCATCGCATAACTCAAATCAATATAATCATCGCTAGCGCCAGGAATAACAAATTCAATAGGACCAGTATTCTCAGCTGTACGAGGATGATAATCTACAATACTTGAACTAAGAATATCTGTCTGTATTGCTTGTTGATCAAACAAACAAAAGCCTGAAGTTTTTGCACTCCATGATTAGAAGTTATGACAGCGTCGTCGTTTAGCACTTGATGAAAGATTACAGCGCGCGACGTTTGCGTGAATGCCTTTTCTTAGCTTTGCTTGAAGTTCGCTTCTTACCACCTCCGCCCTGTTTCCTTTTTCTTCTAACACTCTTTCGTTTAGGTCCTTTCTTTTGTTGAGTAGCATTAAAAGTTTTATGTAATGTTCTTGAACCGCGTTCCTTCCCACGATTTAGTAAAGTACTCTTTACATTTTTACCACTGGTAATATCATTGACAACATCACCAGCAAAGCCAACAGCATTATTGAAAAAAGTTCGTTTTAAAGATATTCCGACAGTAGATAAGAGAGGTGCGACAACAGATTTCAGCGCACCAAATATGCTACCTCCACGTTGACGGCTAATGCCGCTGTAAATTGCACCCACGCCACTAAGATAGGAGGGGCGTGAATAAAACGATGCAGTCGGATTCATAGCTTAGACCTTGACATTACAAGTTATATCTTTGCATAAATCACTGACGATCGCATAGATGAAAGATGTCTGCACGACGCATCCAAGAGTTCATACTTGAAGGATAATCGACCCATTTAACAACACACCATTCTTCACCTTGTCGTTTTTTTACTTCGAATGATTTTCTCTACTAAATATGTTTCACTTTGAGTGACCAACTCAATCTCATCACGATAAAAGCTACCATCAATTTCTTCATTATCGTAATCTTTCAACTTGTAAGTTGTTGGGGAGTCTTTTTTATTGATACTTGAAAATGTGAAAATTTCTTCTGTCCAATTCGGGAGATAACCTTTAGCAAAAACACTCTTAACTTTTGATATGCGAACTTTATCACCTATTTTCACATCACTTTTTGCATTATTACGCTTGCGTTGGAATGTTTCATGCTCTCTATCTACGTTGTCAGCATTCACATCCGCTGGTCTGAGTCCAATAGAACGATGAATAGAGTGATTGTAGGCATGTAGCGTATCTTGTAGAACCTATATCCAATTTTGTGTTAAGTTGGCAGTGAAATGTCGCCACAAGCGATTTTTCAATTTGCGATTAAAACGTTCAACTAGTGCAGCCTTATAAGCACTCTTTACACTAAACAGCTCAATATCATGTCTCTCGAATAATCTTCCCACATGCTGATTTTCGAACTCTTTTCCTTAATCACTCTGAATTCTCTTTGGAATACGACCCTCTCGGAAAATTGACTGGAATGCCTTTTCTACTCGTTTACCTTCTTTAGTTTTTAAAGGTTGAGCCCACGCATAACGCGAGAAAATTTCAATTACGGTTATGATAAAATTGTGTCCCGAGTTATGTTTTCAAATAGCGGCAACGTCACATAAATCTGCTTGCCAATGTTCATCAATGTCATGAGCAATATAATGACGGGTCCGGTACTTCTTCGCTTGTTTGTGGAGTGTATATGTAGGTTGACCCTTTAACCATTGTTTAACTTGTGAGTGTGGAAGACCGCTCGCTTTTGACAATTTCTTTATAGATGCAAATCCTGCAGATGTTTTACATCATAATATATTGCTTTAAAAGTTCATCCGATGACGACTGACTCTTTCTCCTTCTTCTTATGTTTCTGCTTTCTTACCTTTTTGCATTTACAGCAACCACAGGATTTATGGGATTTACGTTTACATTGCTTAGGAGTCTCATTGTGAGAGCTGGCACAGCAAGTACAAGTTACAGTTACATTTACTTCTGGCGGCTCATTACATGGTAAGCAACACATCTGCTTCATATTAATAGTCTGAGAACATGTATTTCTTTGGAGGAGTTCTTCTACGTCGTTCTCTTCCCCTTGTTTGCTTGATGGGTGTGGGAGGGGATTTAGAAGTTGATCTATTAAACCAATTCCTTGGGATTTTCATTTTACTCTTAACCGGTGAAGTAGATGAAGTAGCATCAACTGCTGAAATAGAATCAAGTTCTTTCAATGTTTCATTATTCAAAGCAAATTTTGGAACATTGTATTTTTTCAATAGTTTAAGAAAGTAAGACCAACCAGGTGGGACATAGCCTTGACGGCGCTTTCTGCGTGTTGCATACTGAATCAAGTCTTCATAATGTGAAGCGTTAATAATTTCATTATCATCTGAAATGATTTCACCTCTATCATTCACAGTGAGATGTGGTTCAATGCTGTTGAAAAGGGACATTTCTCACTCAAAACCCTCTGACGGTTCTCTAACATGACCAAAAGTCTCAATGTCACTCTCAAGCCTCAGCAAAGGAAGGTAGGGCCAAACTGTGCTCTCCAATGAATTTGTAGCACTCTTAGCTTTCAAACGAGCTATTGCACGACTCTCTACCATTTCTAGAACCAAAGTTGGAAGAACGCTGCCGAGGGGGGGGGGTCGAAGTTCTTCGTTGTTTGGCCTACGACTTTGGAAACAAGTCCCATAGACCCAAAATTGGCCAAAAAGCTCATATCCAACGGCGCTGTGCGCAGTCGGAAGGGTTCCTTACTACTCATGCATGATAAGGCATAGAAATTCGTGTGTTTAGATTTTTTACGAATGAAACTTCAGATTCGAGAAGCATTTTTTAGATTGCTTGTTTTTGATAATAATAGTCTCCATTCAGAAACTTTATTAATTCATACATACATAAATTATTCGAAATTTTATTGCTGTGTATTATCAACAAAAATCAATCAACTTTCGATTATTCCAGTTTCATTAGGCTATTGCGTTTCATTCATATTTACTTTTGCACACGCGCAAGATATTTTATAGATGAGTTGTTTAGAAATCACATTCAAAATCAAAATTATGTAAATTTAGACATGAAAGTTGTAGTAGGAACTAGACGCGCGGTTGCAATAAGATATGAAATGCATTGACAGGTACGCGCATAAGCCGTGATCGCAGGATAGGAAAAATAAGTAATAGTAGATATAAACAGAATCATTATTTCTCCTTTCTGTCTGCTTCATTATCAATATTCAAAATTACAAAACTTTTTTTGGGTGGCGCACGTAAACCGCCGGATTTTAAACTTTTACAACTCCTCAAATATTCATCCGATCGTCATGAAATTTTGACTCATACTAGTTTGGAGTATAGGATTTATGATGATTGTACCTGTTGTACTGAGAATTGTCAGAAAAGTCTGATTCTGTTGACCGAATGACATGTACTCATTTTGTTGACATCGAATATCTAGATCAAGTTAATTAACTTAACATGAATCGTATTCTGCACATCGAATTGTGCGCAGTCTCGAAGTGCATATTGATCAGTTACTTCCATTTCATATAAAATACCATTCGACGATTAAATCACTATCTGAAAAGAACCGAACATAGAAGAATGGATGATTATTCGGTTGCAGAACGAGCAAAATGCGCGGCTTGGTACGAATGGCTCAAGAGTCCAGTGGAGGTACAAAGGCTTTATCATTCAGAGTATGGCAAGAACGCGAGAGCACTGGATGCCCGTACCATAAAGCGGTGGCACACAAACCTGCTGACCAGTGGTAGTGTGGTGACTGTCAAGCGGGACCGGTCATCTTCTGAACGAACGGAGCAGAATGTGGAACGAGTTGTGCAGCACTTCGAGGAGGACCCAAACACATCTACCCGTCGTGAATCTAATGCTCTTCAAGTGAGTCGCCGCACTATCCAGCGCATCCTCCATGACTATGGATGGCAAGGTCCAGGTGGTGCAGCGATTACACGAAGAAGATCTGGAAAACCGAATGGAGTTCGTAGAACAGGAGCTACAGCGCATCCAAGCCGAGCCATTTAGTGGAACTAACCGGGTCCGATGAAGCTCACTTCCATCTGGATGGTTGTGTGAATCGCCACAGTTGTCGTTATTGGGTCAACCAGAACCCTCACTGGATCAAGCAAGTGTCTATGCACTCGCCACGCACCACCGTCTGGTCGGCAATCAGCCAATCATGTATCTACGGACCGTTCTTCTTCGACACCTCCGTCAACAAGGATCGGTATCTCAAGATGCTACAGGAGGAATTTTGGCCAGCGGTGCAGTCGGATAGAAGAGGCAGGAGCATCATATTCATGCAGGATGGTGCACCTTCACACTGGGGACTTCCTGTGCGTGAGTGGTCGAACAAGAAGATGCCTAACAGATGGATGGGACGTGGATCTCCTAACATGCCCTGGCCACCGCGTTCACCTGACCCGACGCCTTGCGATTTCTTCTTGTGGGGTTTTGTCAAGTCCAAGGTTTACCATACACGGTCAACATCCATGCAAGACCTGAAGGACCGCATCATACAAGCATTTCAAGAAGTGACTATTGAGATGTGTCGAGAAACTGCTCAGGCCTATACCAAAAGCGACTCGAATCCGTCCTCGAGAATGGAGGAGGACACGTTGAAGTTCGATGACAACTAACACTTTTTTCTATGTTTTCTATGACATTTACCTTAATTCGTTTTGGTCATTATTGATAAAGACGTGGGAGAAATAAAGCGAAAAGTTTATCATTAAATTTTACATGCTAATAATAATAAATTCTATATTTAACGAGGATAACATTTGCTAAGATACATTGTTGGCATGTCAATTTTACTACATGTCATTCGGTCAATAGAATCAGAATTTTCTGACAATTCTCAGTACAACAGGTATAATCATCATAAATCGTATACTCCAAACTAGTATGAGTCGAGATTTCCTGACGATCGGATGAATATTTGAGGAGTGATAAAAGTTTAAAATCCGGCGGTTTAAGTGCGCCACCCTGTATCCTATATCTAGAATAGTCTCCACTTTTAGAGGATATGCACGTAAATGCAAAAATGTTCCATTTAGGCTATGTCCATTAGAGGCAGATATTGTTGTTACTATGACTCATGAACTTTTATTTGTGCGGTTTTGCAGAAGTCCCCACATAGTTGGAAAATCATACATCCATTAGTGTGTGCTTCATGCAATTCAATCGCGGCCCCTAGCAGTGGTTTTCTCAAGATGTGCGGCAACTTTGCCAAGACCGCATAAGCTTTCAAATGTAGAAATATGCAGATCAAATGCAAATAATGCAAATTAGATGTCAGTTATTGCGAATGGAATATTATTTTCAGGTCAAATGTAATATACACAGCATGATTCCGAACAGAGACCGAGTCATATGTGCTTAAGTTTGAATAGCAGAAGGACCCAGATGTCTTTGTCAATTGTCATTGTCTTGGGTCTTCGTCAATTTGTCGTGAACATGGCTAGTGGACGCTAGCCGAAAACGCTCCATAGTATCATTTTGAAAAAATATAAATAAATGAAAGATCACTTGAATCTGGGTCCTTCCGCTATTCAAACCTATATACAGCATGAATTGCGGAGACAAATGAGTAGGACAACTGCCAACTATCAGATGAGAGGATAATAGAAATATTCTTCCAGATGAGTTAGATTCAAAGCAATTTGTGTATCGGTCGTTCTCCATCTGTATTCAAAAAAGAGTAAAAATGTTAAAATGAACGCACAAGCTTTTGGAAGCGTCTGCACCAATCCTTAGTCATGTGAAAAGTGACACATTGAAAGTCTTCTACACTTATTGATCTGCAATCGGTCATTGACAATTGTTCAGAACAACACACTCAAATGGACAAAATTCCCAGTACGTGTACAAAGTGCTACCTACACGAGACAATGTCAGTAAATAGAAAGTTTCAAATTTCATAAGAAAGGAATTCTTACAAAGAAATCTATAAATGACGGGATTCCACATGTCACTCAATTCAATGCCACAATCTCGGGTATAACCATTTTCTTTATTTGTTCGTATGTACAACGCCTCTTTTATCTTTCTAGATTTTGAGAAACGGTCGTCAGTCGTGAAAACAGTGGCTGGAAAAAGGTTTGTGCGAATGTCAATCGACCAACTTTCTATGTTTCGATGGATAAGCTCAGACCTGTTTCTACTGATTACAGTCATTAACCAAATATCTTGCAAGATGCATAGATATCAGAAAAAGTGAATAATGAAAAAGAATGCAATTCCAACCGCCTTATCATTGGGATTTGGGACTGTTTCACACATGCAACTTTTTGCAGCGCGATTGTCTCTAAAATTTGGAATTGGCTTTTCTCATTGGACTTCGATTTATGCAACTGTCAATCATCGTACAAACCATATCGATCTCTCGATTTCATGAGACACAGACGGCGGATGTGTTTTAATCAATTTGAGAAGGATTTGAACCAAAATTACTCTGAAGGCAGGCTTCAGTTGTATTTGTTCTTTTTTCATCGAAATCGGTAGAAAATTTGCTATCAGAATATCTAAAATTAATTACATAGTTCGTACATTACTACATAGTTACATATAATATTCAAAATCAGCATAAGACTTTCACATTTCAGCAATTTTGTCTCGCCGTCTGCTCTGTGTAATAGACATGTAAGCTCACTTGTTAGACATGGAAATCTCAGCAACCTATTCAATCAGTCCATCAACAAAAGTGGTCGATTGCGATCTATTCATAGCGCAAGTCAAAAAATTTTCACCATAGAAATAGATTGTTGTTTATCTGAAGTTGACTAGAATGGAAATTGACTCAAGGTCGCGGCACATCCGGGGGAACTAAGTTGGGGCATGGATCACCAATGCAAAGCTTAGAATTGCACATGTGACTGATTCTAATGTAAATGATTCAGCCGTTGACAAGTGTATCTAAGTGAAAATGCGTGCGATCTTTGTGCCACTATTATGCATTGCACGAAGCTTCATTTCCGTTCTAGAGGTTTTATTGTTATCAACTTCTATGATTTTCACGAAGCGATCACTTTCATCATATCAATAAGAACAGTAGAAATCTTTCACAATCTACTGCATCTATTGTCAAAATCCGCTGCTTTTGCAAGTGTTCCTGTCTAGTCAATAATCAATAAAGCATTGTGCATGGGCTGAATCCTCTGGGAATCTTACATATCATGAAAAAATTCTCTCCATGGTGGAAGCCATGCGAATCATCAAGTTCTTCATATTCTGAGAATCATTTTGATGTGTAAATCACCAAAACCGAGCGCTGACGGCTGAGAACGAAGTCGGAATGTAAATTGGTGACATGGACTGACTTCAGTTATCCTCGATTGCACGCGCACAGGAGGTACTATTGTTTGACGTATGCGAAGGTCAATAACCTCAACACCTTCGAACTCCAAATGTGTTATTTGTGATAGAATCGGTTGTACTGAGCGAAATTGAGCAATTCGGAATGCGTTTTAATCACCGCAACATACTGCACCCAGAAATGCTCTCAGATTGACGCTACGTTGACCGATCGTTAGTCGGTCAAAACTCAAAATCGCCTCAAAATCTCGCGATTTCCAGAAGAATTCTTGCGACTATTTATCCGTTTTTAAAACGCGCGACATGTGTGAAAAGCTCCATAGGCTGCAATGCTACCCTGACATATTCACGACCATGCTATTGTCTTCGATGGACATCAATTGTCTCTGTTGGCCATTGTTCCCAAGAAATGGGATTGCGAAGGCAAGAATTTCTCTCTATGGTGGACGCCATGAGCACCATCAGCTTCTTCATGCTCTGGGGATCAGATTGGTGTGTAGATCACCGAAATCTGACCACTGGCGGCTGCGAACGACGTCAAAATGTAAATTGGTGACAATGACTGACTTCAGTCATTGTCGTTAGCACGCGCATTGGCTACACAATTGATTGATGCATACGAAGTTCGAGAACATCAACACTTTGGAAATCAAAGATATTATGCCAGATAGAATCGGTTCTACTTAACGAGAATTAACAATTTGGAATGCGTTTTAATCGACACATCATGCTGAACTCAGAAATGTTCTCAGTTTGACATGATGTGGAACAGGGATGCGGAGTCCTATCATTTTGAAAGGACTCTGACTCCGACTCCGGGGGTAGATAGGACTCCGACTCCGGGTGGCCAATATACAAAGCATAGTTTTTTGAAAAACTAACTAGCAACCTACATCATAGATCATTATAGGCTTAACTGAACCTATTTTTAGGGATCATTGCTGTATCAATTATCAATCATTTTCGATGAAAGTTCATCAAATGTCGCTTTCAGTTGGATGCATTCGACTCGGCTCCTCCCATCTTCTTGATGTGTGCTTCACACAGCTTTTCTCCAGTCTCTACCACGCAAGAAAATCTCCCATCCTTATCCAAAAAATATGAGTACATTTTCTATTTTAATATGCGCTTTAGAAGACCCATTACACACGATTAACGTGAGGGTAAGAGGAAAATGTTCTCAAACAAACTAGTATTTTATTTTTGTCTCTGATGTGACCTTTGGCGCGCAGGTGTAATCGAGGCTAGGAAGGCTTGTCTTCTCTACTGAATCACCGAGTGAAAAGACAATCCCTTTTTCACTATCACGGGTCAATCTCTCAACTATTTCAAGCTTTGCATGCGCTGTTGTCTCTGTAGTTTTGTTTGACGGAGAAAGTTGACATCAAGACAGTGACAGCTATGCACGCGGTTAAATAATTTGTTTGTATTATGTTTCGGGTCTAGTTATAGGCCGGAGTCTGGAGTCCTATCATTTGATTGGACTCCGACTCCAGTAGTAAGCAAGTGACAAACACTCGACCGGCGCCCCCCCCTCTGGAACGGCAGAGTGTCGTGGTCGGCCGCCGTGGTGCTTCGGGTCTGAGTCCCCCCCCCTCTGGAACGACAGAGTCTGTCGTGGTGTGCCGGCCAGGTGGGTTCACAACATGTTCGCTGACTCCCCCCCCCTCCTCTGCAACGACAGAGTGTGAGACTCGGATGTGTTGGTCTCGTATGGGTTGACGTGACCGACCGCCTAGGTTGACGTGGCCGACCGCCTAGGTTGACGTGGGCGACCGTCTAGGTTGACGTGGGCGACCGTCTAGGTTGTCGTGGATGGTGAAATGGCTGCCAGATTCGGATTCAGCGTAAAATTCTGCATCGGTAGGGTGAGTTTCAAGGCAATTGGCGAGAAAAAATTTTTCTTCAAAATTTTAACAGAGTTAGAATTTGGGACGTTTTGGTGTGTAGCGCCCAAACGAAGCATCGGATGAGAAAACGGAGGCCAGATTCGGAATCTACGTGAAATTTTGGGTTAGGAAGGATGTTTCCAGCGAAATCGGAGAGAAAAAATTTTCGGCTGACGTCCCCCCCCCTCTGGACAGCTTGCTTCGATTTTGGCTTCCAGTGGACGGATTTTGTCGTGCGATAGCTCGTTTGAAAGCTAAGAGTGAGACAAATTCAGTGAAAGAATCGGCTTGTTCCTATCTGTCTTCGTTTAGATGTGAGACGCCATTTAAGATTTTGGGACATTGGTGAAAAACGACAGAGTTAGAATTTGGGACGTTTTGGGCTCTAGCTTCAAAACGAAGCATCGGATTGGAAAACGGATTTCAGATTTGGAATCAGCGTGAAATTCTTTATCTGTATAGTGAGTTTCAAGGCAATCGGCGAGAAAAAATTTTCAACATTTTTCGAAAAAACGACAGAGTTAGAATTTGGGACGTTTTGGTGTGTAGCGCCCAAACGAAGCATCGGATGAGAAAACGGAGGCCAGATTCGGAATCTACGTGAAATTTTGGGTTAGGAAGGATGTTTCCAGCGAAATCGGAGAGAAAAAATTTTCGGCTGACGTCCCCCCCCCTCTGGACAGCTTGCTTCGATTTTGGCTTCCAGTGGACGGATTTTGTCGTGCGATAGCTCGTTTGAAAGCTAAGAGTGAGACAAATTCAGTGAAACAATCGGCTTATTCCTATCTGTCTTCATTCAAAAGTTAGAGCGGTTACAAGATTTTAGGTCGGAGCTCGCTCACCTGAAAAAATCCTAAGTGTCAGAGTGGCTTTGTATGGGTAAAAATTTGAAAATTTTCCAAAGTGTGGAATTTCGACCTGGGACCGTCACCAAAACATTTTTCATCAAATTTTGAAATTTCACTGACGTCCCCCCCCCTCTGGACAGCTTGCTTCGATTTTGGCTTCCAGTGGACGGATTTTGTCGTGCGATAGCTCGTTTGAAAGCTAAGAGTGAGACAAATTCAGTGAAAGAATCGGCTTGTTCCTATCTGTCTTCGTTTAGATGTGAGACGCCATTTAAGATTTTGGGACATTGGTGAAAAACGACAGAGTTAGAATTTGGGACGTTTTGGGCTCTAGCTTCAAAACGAAGCATCGGATTGGAAAACAGAGACCAGATTTGGAATCAGCTTGATGTTATTGTCCAATGAGGATCATCATCCAATGAGAATCAAGCATTTCTTTATAAATAGCGAGCCTTCCACAGTGAGAATCATTCCATCGTTGAATCACACGAGTGACGGACGCACATTTTCTCTCTCTCTAGTTCCCTGTTCTATTACCCAACTAAAATGGTAAGTCGCTACTTCCCTCCCTCTCCTCCCTTGAACGTAAACTTAATACAATCTTTTTTCATTTTCAGGCATCTACTCCATCTGCTGCACTAGTAGGACAAAATGGCGGTCAAACGTTACAAGGTTCGCTACGGTCAGATCATCTACAACTGAGGCCAGTGGAAGAAACATCCAAGGTACATAATCCTACACCGCTACAGCGTAAATTTAAACAAGCCTTGCGTTATGATGATCATAGCGTAGTACTCCAAACGGGAATGCTCCCTTCCACGGATGTCAAGATAATGCACAATCAGTATGGGGACTACATACTGATCCCCGTGAGTCCGTACATTCGCCACCAACTTGATATTATTGAGGAGTACGTGACATTAAATATGGACATTCCTACTCCTCTTGCTCAAGAGTGGAAGGCGAGAGATGACAAGGATACTCCCTATAGAAAGATTTGGGATGGTAATCACATTTGCCTACCGGTATCACATTGGTGTACTTACTATAAGAAGGATGGAGATCATTCAATACCCATCAGATGTGATGAGCTCGGAGAAGGTACTTGGGATATCCTTTTCAAAGTGAATGGGCTATATTATGGTCGACACAAGGATAATAAAATAGCCTCTCTCTCCATGCATATGGAATCCATTTTATATATTCCGAAACCACCCAACGTGGACGACATAATTGATCAAATCCTTAACAGCAGTGGTACGAAGCGCAAGTCGGAGAAGAATGCTACATCAAAACGCAAATCAAAGAAGGAGAATTACTAGTCCTTTCCTAACTCTACCCTATGACAATTCGCTTATGTGCTTTGAGTGTCGTAGACGTGGTCTTATTAGATACATTTTACTTCTTCGTTGCCATCATATCATTTGTGTATTTTGTCGTGAAAAGCATCGATGTAATTCTTCATTTTGTAATATGTTATAGAACGCTTCCTTAGATGTGTAAATTTCCGTTTTAGGCTTCTATCATCATTTTTATGGATTGTGAGGGTGAACCTGTACAGGAGCTCAGTGCTATTGCTATGAACAATTGGACATATCAGATTGTTAGTGTCTATCATCAACATGCCAACTGTGATCCCAATGTTGATCAATGGGCGAGAAAACACATTCATGGACTTAATCTGAAATATTTGCAAGACTATGGCTTTTCTTGTGAGAGTGCTCTTCTTATTGACTTTAAACGATGGTTAGCTGCTTTCAATGTTATACGCATCTTTTGTAATAATCCTGGTAAGGAGAGGAAAGTATTTCCCAATCTAATCATTGATGATATTTTGCTCCCGCCTTGGGATAGTAGAGTGAATCAACATTATCATGAAGTCACGAAACGTTTTAAGGATTTGTGTGTTCCTATTTTGTCTGTTCGTTGTAGTAGCTACGTTCATAACCAATGCTTCTTTCCTCCTTACCTCAACACTGCCAAAGTCCTGTATGGTTATCATTGCTCGCTGTATGATAGTTATCAGCTGTATCTATTTTATCTCTTTCAAACCATTGATTTATAATGCATGCTTGTTACCGTTATTCAATAAATGTTACTATGAGAAGAGTTGTTGTTTTCATGCAATGGATGGGTTAGTTAAAGGGCGATCATGTCTTTCTCAAACGACTGCGGAACATTACGTTTTCATAGGCAAAGTTTAAAAGGAGCTGTTCAAGATTATGTGATAAATTTTCATAAAGATGAGACCGACATCGAAGCAGTGGTCGATGATGCTAGCACTCTATTTCTAGAGTTAATGAATACATTCTCTGATAGCATTGTCATGGCGCGATTAGTTGCGAAAATTAAGTTTAGTCATTTTGGAAAGGAAGAGGTGGAAAGTCGCTCTTTCCATTTTGCTTCTTATTCAATGGAAGTGGTAGATCACCCCGAAGAATTTTTTAAAAGACATATGATAAAAATTGCTGAACGTCTTAACGCATTTAACCATCATGGTAGCAGTCTAGTGATTGAAGCGATTTCAGATATTCACATTCAACTTTCCATAAAGAAAAATTGAAAATGCAGTGGTACTTGATTGTAGCACAACTGGTTTTCGAGCTATGTCTGCTCACTCTCGAAGTATATTCCTTCTGTACATGCGTCTATTATTTAGAAAAGGCTAGCAAATTCATATCTTCAAAAAGACTTGCTATAGACATCAGTAACGGTGAAACTATGTGTTGCGATGTATGTAAGCGAAAGGATGGAAATGAAAAGCGCATCTTCAAGAGATGTAAGCATGCTTTTTGTCAACGCTGTTTCATACGTAATTGCATTCAACTTTGCCAATGTAACCACTGTGACATTGCTCATTTCGAGTGTCACTTATGTCGCAATAGTTAGTACCTATGCAAATGTGGTAAAGATAGGTTTTAGCAAAGACTAACACGGAAAATGGCGAAACGTAAAATGACGAAACGTAAAAGTCAAAAGTTTTCTTCAGCCATTCAAGCTCTCCGACGAATGAAAGCAAATCAGCGATACAATGCTATACGACATGCTAACGATAAATTCATTTGTGAAATTATTTCTCATGTGAGGAAGTTGAGGACGAAGAAATTAGCGCCAAAACAACGAAAGTTACTTAAGCGATATGCTACGAAATTGCGTTTCATCTCCAATCCTAAAGTCGCCCTTCAAAGAAAGAGGAAAACTCTAACACAAAAGGGCGGTTTCCTTTCAGCAATACTTCCAATGATAGCTCCTGCCGTGGGCAACCTATTGGGAAATATCTTTGGCTCTAAGCGTTAATTATGCAAATGTTGAGTCTCAAAGTAATAAAATGGATTTCAGACTTCAATGTGATAAAGTTCTGACTGTATCAGGTCCATCTCATGCAGGTAAAACTGTTTTCACGCTGAATTTATTGGATAAAAGAAGGGAGTTGTTTAAGGAGCCTATCAATCGAGTGATTTGGTGTTATGGTATTTATCAACCGTCGCTGTTTCAGGAATTGCAAAGTCGCAACTTTATTCGACATGAAGGAATTATTCCAGTGGATAAACTTCAGTCTAATGATGTTGTTGTATTGGATGATTTATTAAAAGAAAGTAAGAATTCAAAAGATGTTACAGATATGTTCACTCGCGCAGCACACCATAAAAGGTGTTTTATCATCTATATTACACAAAATTTGTTTCCTGATGGAAAAGAAGCTCGTACACGAAACCTGAATACACACTATTATGCTATTTTCAAGAATCCGCGAGATAAAAGTCAATTTGAAATTTTAGCGCGACAAGTTGCACCCAGAGGATCAAAAGCCTTAATTGAAATTTTTCAAGCAGCTACTGAAAAACCATACGGTTACTTATTCATTGACTTTACGCAAGAGTGTCCGGAAGAATTTAGATTTCGAAGTGATATTTTGAAAACTCCCATGATTATCTACAAACTATGAGTTCTTATTCTCGCATGATTGTTATTCCTCAGGATGAATATGTACAATTGACTGCCATGCAGCAAGTAAAGCAACCTCTTGCAAATCAAATGTATAGGAAAGAAATAGATTATCAGCAAAATGTTCACATCAAAGATCCACATCGTGCTGTATTATTACAATCGGAAACTGTTGAGCAATTGAAAAACTTGAAGAATAAGATGCGTGACTCTGTATCGACTGCTACACCTTTAGCATCTCGCGCACATGCCATATCTCTTTTCAACAGTATTGAACCCCATCTCAATGTAAATGATAGAGGAGAAATCATTACAGATGAAAATAAAGTGATTGATGCTTCACGTTATGAAGACTTGATTCAGTATGCGACACGTAGAAAGCGCCGTCAGGGCTATGTTCCACCTGGTTGGTCATACTTTCTTAAACTATTGAAAAAGCATAATGTGCCAAAATTTGCTTTAAATAATGAGACATTGAAAGAACTTGATTCAACAGTGGCTACTACTCCAATGCTTCAGGCGATGAAAATGCCAACAAATTGGTTTAAGGCGTCACCTGCTACATCCCCTCCCACACTCACTAAGCAAACAAGAGGAAGAACTCGACGTAGATCTACATCGCCACTAAAACTGGTAAAAGGAAAACGTAAAACAGCTCCTCCCAGGAAATACATGTTCTCAGACTATTAATATGAAGCAGATGTGTTGCTTGCCATGTAATGAGCCGCCAGAGGTGAATGTCGTTGTCACTTGCACTTGCTGCGCCAGCTCTCATAATGAAACCCCTAAGCAATGTGAACACGATCGCAAAACCGCTAAAGCTAAATGCTGCAGTTGTTGTAAATGTAGAAAGGCAAGAAAACAAAAAGATGAGAAGGAGGAAAAAGAGTCAGCCGTCATCGACTGAACGTTTGAAGTCAATCTATTATGATGTAAAACATCCGGCAGGATTTGCATCTATCAAGAAATTATCAAAAGCGAGCGGTCTTCCACAATCACAAGTGAAACGATGGTTAAAGGGTCAGGCTACCTATACACTTCACAAACAAGCGAAAAAGAAGTACCGCACCCGCCATTATATTGTTCATGACATCGATGAACAGTGGCAAGCAGATTTGTGCGATGTTGCCTCCATTTCAAAACATAACTCGGGCAATAATTTTATTTTAACCGTCATTGATATTTTCTCGCGTTATGCGTGGGCTCAACCTTTAAAAACTAAAGAAGGGAAAGGAGTAGCAAAAGCATTCCAAACAATTTTTCGAGAAGGTCGCATTCCAAAAAGAATTCAGAGTGATCAAGGAAAAGAGTTTGAAAATCAGCATGTGACAAGATTATTTGAGAGGCATGACATTGAGTTGTTTAGTGTAAAGAGCGCTTATAAAGCTGCACTCGTTGAACGTTTTAATCGCACATTAAAAAATCGCTTGTGGCGACATTTTACTGCCAACTTGACACAAAATTGGACAAAGGTTCTACAAGATACACTCCATGCCTACAATCACTCTATCCATCGTTCTATTGGACTCAGACCAGTAGATGTAAATGCTGACAATGTAGATAAAGTGCGCGAATCATTCCAACGTAAACGCACTCATGTGAAAAGTGATGTGAAAATTGGCGATAAAGTTCGTATCTCAAAAGTGAAAAGTGTTTTTGCTAAAGGGTACCTCCCGAATTGGACAGAGGAGGTATTTACAGTATCAAGGATTAATCAAAAAGACTCTCCGACCACCTACAAGTTGAAAGATTACGATAATGAAGAAATTGAGGGTAGCTTTTACCGCGATGAGATTGAGGTAGTCACTGAAAGTGAAACATATTTGGTAGAGAAAATCATTCGATGTAAAAAACGGCAAGGTGAAGAATGGTGTCTTGTTAAATGGGCTGGTTATCCTTCAAGTATGAACTCTTGGATGCGTCGTGCCGACATCTTTCATCTAAGTAATCGACAGTGATTCATGCAAAGTTGTAACTAACAATGTTTAGGGTTTGAGCTATGAATCCAACTGCCTCATTTTATTCACGACCCTCCTATGTAAGTGGCGGAGGACAAATTTACATCGGTGCTCGCCGCCAACGTGGAGGTAGCATACTTGGTGCACTGAAATCTGTTGTAGCACCTCTCATATCCAATGTCGGTAGATCTTTGAAACGAAATGTTTTAAGTAATGCCGTTGGCTTTGCTGGTGATGTTGCTAGTGATCTTTCCAGAGGTAGAAGTTTTAAGAGCAGTTTGTTGAATCGTGGGAAGGAACGCGGTTTAAAAACATTGAAGCAGACCATTGCTGGTGTTACTCAAGGAAAGAAATCACCTAAACGAATGAATAAAGGAAGGAGGAAACATCGCGGAGCTGGTAAGGTGCGATCTTCAGTCAAAAGGCATTCACGCAAACGTCGCAGAGGCTCTAATCATTCATCAGGCGCTAAACGACGACGCTGCTATAACTTCTAATCATGGAGTGTAAAACTTCCGGTTTTTGTTTGTTCGATCAACAAGCCATACAGACAGATATTCTTAGTTCAAGTATTGTAGATTATCATCCTCGAACAGCTGAGAATGCTGGCCCCATTGAATTTGTTATTCCTGGTGGTAGTGATGACTACATAGATTTGAGTTATGCGATGCTTGATTTGAGGTTTAGAATTCAGCAAGCAGATGGAACTGCTATTGACGATACACATAAAGTTGGACTGAACAATTTACCATTGACTACATTACTTCGTGATGTTTCTCTAACGATTGGAGAGCAGCAAGTGGAAGGTGGTCAAAGCGATTATCCCTATAAATCATATTTCAATCATGTATCACAGTTTCATCCAGCAGCACAAAAAAGTCATATGGAAGCCATGGGATGGTACAGAGATGAAGCAGGAAAATTTGATGTTGAAACAAACAGTGGCTTTGTAAAGCGATCTGCTATGATTAAAGATAGTAGAGTATGTCAGCTATATGGTCCGCTGAATTTAGACTTCTTTAGACAGTCAAAGTTTTTACTGTGTAATACCAGCATGCGACTCAAGCTGACATTGAATAAGCCTGAATTTGCGCTGAATGCATTTGCTAAAGTTGACAATTTTAGAATTCATGTGGAAGATATTGCACTTTACATTCGTCGAGTAGTACCGAATCCAAGTGTCATTAGAGGGCATGCTGAAGGCCTTAACCGCCAAAATGCCATTTACCCCATTCAGCATACAAAGCTTCTCACCTTTACAATTCCGAAAGATCAAAAGAGTTTCATGAAAGATGGCCTCTTTCCATCGGAAGCACCGAAGCTCCTCATGGTGGCAATGGTTGAAAATGATGCATTTAATGGTAATATAAAGAAGAATCCTTTCAATTTTAAACACAATCAGTTAAGTGAAATTGCTTTACGTGTAAATGGTGTGAGTCATCCTGGTCCACCCTACAAACCAGATTTTGCTTCAGATCAATTTATGCGCAGTTATGTTGATTTTATGGATGTTTTTGGCTTTTACAATACGGATGACACCAACGGACTGACTATGAAAGAGTTTAAGAGTGGATATACTATTTATGCATTTGATTTAACTGCTGACAGCGATATTAGTGCACCCTATCGTCAAGCGAACGTGCCTCATAATATTCGTTTGGATTTGACGTTCAAAAGAACACTACCTGAGACGATCAATGTATTAATTTATGCAGTCTTCGATTCAAATATTGAAATTACAAAGTATCGTGACGTGATTCTTCAGTATAATCGTTAATGAGTTGGTTGACTGCTGACGATATTAAGACTAAAGTGCAGCGTAATGCAGACGAAGCGACGTTGAAAGCTTTCGATAATGTCTATTCACTCGATACCTTACCACCTGCAGTAAATCACTATCCCATCTTTATTGTGCTAAACACTCATTCACAGAATTTAGGCGGTGAGCATTGGAAAGCGATCTTTATTGGAGAAGACCGACGTGGTGAACTATTTGACTCTCTTGCTCAACCTCCAAATATACCAACACAGCAGTGGTTGAGAAAACATACGCGTCAATATCAGCGAAATGAACGCATACTACAACATCCACTTTCATCAACGTGTGGTGCTTTTGTACTGTACTTCATCTTAAAACGTTTACATGTATCTCGATTTGCATCTATTATTCAAAACTTTTCATGTAATCCATCCTCTAATGAAAAAATGATTTGTAAGTTCTATCATGATTTGAAATAAAAACATCATGTTGGAAAAAATTGTTTTTTATTTTACAATCCGCTGGGTACGTACATACTCAATGAGATAGTCTAGGATCATATTTGCTTGTTCATGAGATTTTAGTCCAGTAATGATCACTTTACTATTATGAAAGATTGCCACATGCACAGGCAACCAACAACTAATGAGAGCTGCAGGAAAAAGTTCGGGTTCATAACACAAACTGTAACTGCTGGTACGAATCTTCAAAAATGATAGACTGTCACTCAATTGAGTAGAGATCACCATATTGTCCACAGTCAGATTCGACATCACACACCTCTCCCTCTTCCATATCCGACGTAGTAGTCTTTGTAGCTCTAAGCGCATTGACTGCGCCGATGAATGAGAAAGGGCGCCGAGAATCTGTACAGTCCCATTTGGGAAGAGTTGAAGATTCCGTGAATTGTTCATCTTCACCACTAACATTTGAGGACGGCCCGGGTAATACTTGCTGTTTGGAAGCTGTTGGCGTAATGTTGTGAGATCGATTTTGGTGTAGAGTCTGAAGCGACGGAGAATGTTGACGATGGTGTAGCGATGGCGCTTCATGATGAAAGAATGAGTAAATTGAGCGATGTACCTTCCTTTTATACTTTTCCCAACTACCTTGATGAAATGTGAAGTTAGTATGAAGTTGGGAATGATAGAGTTGAATTCGCCGATTGTTGACGCGCAGCCAGATGCGATTTCCAATACGTGAATGTCTTTTCATATAGAAGTATTTCAAGTCCTTCATGATATGATGTAGAGATTGAAAATGACGATAAGATAAAGCAAACTGTCTTCTCACATTTCCAGTTGAATCTTTGAAATAGACGTTTCGATCATGATCCGTTTCAATACGTTGTAGGGAATCTAATTTCCAACTCATGGTGCGTGGTAATCATATCTGATTAAGATTTGCATAGTAGGGCGATGAACTCACGACGAATAAATGTCATGATGGAGCGATGTATGTATCTTCTATACTTCTCCCAATTGTATTTGCGAAATGAGAAACAGTTTGCGGAATGAGAATGGTAGATTTGAATTTCATTTCTGTAATGTTGAAGCCAAACTTGATCACCCAAGGAGATGAATCTTAATGTTTCAAAATATTCCAAATCCCTCATGATATCATTGAGGTTGACAAATTGTCGCCATGTTAATGTAATTCCTCTTGATGTATGACCATGAGAATTTTTGAAATGTACGTTTCCATCACGATCAACTCTGATATATTGTAGAGAGTCCAAAATCCAAGTCTTCATGATGTTATGCAAAGTTGCAGATTAGCAATATAAAAATGTCGTTTTATCATATTTTGCTTAGCAATGCGGCTACAAAGAGATTTACTAGTAATCGAGCCGCACTCTTTTCTACTCCCATTGATCATGCACAACAGCTAAATGGGAATTGGGAAGTGGGTGTCACTCAACTTGTTTATAGCAACTGTGTCTATACTTTTGATCATGAGGTGATGACTATTAATATGAGGCGTACAGCTGCTTATCAATGTGAAAAGGGGTGCCGAGTATACATTCCACAGTGGTCAAAGAAAGATCTCTTATCATGTAAAAAGTTTATATATGATTTCTTGAATAAAGCGTGTAAACATATTGTCCAATTTACTCCGCACAATGATGATTATAATTATGTACATCATGTAGTTGAGAAAGATTGGATTGTTGGTTTAAGTCCAAGTTTAAGAAATGATTTAGGCTACCTCGCTAGCGCCTTAACAAGCTATGATAATTTTAACGTTAATTACCACATAAGTGGTCATAAACAGTTAATATATCGAGAGGAAGCTTATTATGTAGATCTTATTCCAAGAAATGAGAAGACGTTGGTGAAGAAGATTGTGATTAAGCCAAGAAAGACAAACATGACTCCTGAAACATTATTGAAGAAATTTAATTATCTCCTTCGAGTTGATGGTAAACAAGTGGCAACATTGACTTATATCAAATCATCTAATCATATTGCAATAAGCAAATTAAATGATGATGATCTAGTATTAGTTTGTTCAAAAGATTTTCATCAGTTCTTACGACATCGTTCTGCAGCTGTTCATGGAAAATCTGATATGCAACATTTACCATGTGAAAGGCCAAATCAATTTGATACAGAATGGGCCGTATCTTTATACAGAAAGTGTGTAGAGCCTTTTGGTGGTTTCTTACATGAAACAAGAGTGTTGATGCCTCGCATTATTACTTCGGTTAAATTGGTTGTAGATTATTTAAATGAAGTGATTAATGAGCAACATATTTCATTTTCTGAAAAAGAAGGTACTTTGTCTCTCACTATAAATGGAAAAGGTATTGAACTAATTATGGATAAAAC
Organism: Prostheceraeus crozeri; assembly: GCA_907163375.1. Taxonomy (NCBI): domain Eukaryota; kingdom Metazoa; phylum Platyhelminthes; order Polycladida; family Euryleptidae; genus Prostheceraeus; species Prostheceraeus crozeri. Next base: position 106,409 of record CAJQUW010003465.1, read on the forward strand.
TCTAATGGACATTTTGGGTTTTGATCAAAATATCTTTAAAAGTGGTACTGTAACCAAAGCTAGCGCAGACATGTCGCTATCGCGTCGTATTAACTATTTTCAGATATATTCCAATATTGGTGAAGATGTACGTGTGGGAGATGTTGAAGCTCCATTGCTAGCAATGATACCATACCAGCCAAAAAGCTGCAGTATTTTATCTGAGCATACTTTCAAGAAAGTGCATTATACAAAGCTGAAATCAAACTACATCCCACAAATTGATATTGCCATTTATGATGATGCTGGTGCGTTGATTCCTTTTCATAAAGATGCTGTGACAAGTATTACACTCCATTTCCGAATGAAGAGTTAATGCAAACGTATGCTAATATATTTTTCCAATGTGAATAATATGGAAAGTGAAAATAAGGACTCGTTTCTAATCTACTTGCCCAGTAATGCTTCTATGAATAAATTTCCCAAAAATAAACCATCAGACTATCGAGTAGAATTAAATCGCCCACTGCATTTAGAAGGTGAATGGGAGGTTGGCGTTTCTAGTATTTGCTATGATAGCAATATTCAGAATGTGAATGATTTGGAAGAAATGATATTAACTCCTCGCACCCATGATGGAATAACGATGAATAATGCATTTCAGTTCCCATACAATTTAACATCAGATGGAAAGTGGAACTATGAATGGATTCAGATAAAATCAGATTCTTATGAGCCATTTGGGAATGAGAAAATTATTAAGGCATTCAACAGTGGTAATACTTCCATCATGAAGAATAAAAATCAGAAAGCTTATGAGTTTACTATCTATCATTGGAGTGGGAGACAGTTCCTCCGCTTTCATTCTTTTACTAAAGGTCTTACGCTGAGGTTGGATAGTGAATTCTATCCGCATCTCGGTTTTGGTCATGGACTACATCTAACGTCAATTGCTACTGCAAATGTTAGAAAAGTTTATTCAAATCGAATCAACAAATTTCATTATAGATTTAAAATATTTGATGAAGATGTTGTAGAATGCGAAGAACGCATCATTTTGAAAAAGCGTGGTGTTCAACCTTTATCACTTATTGAGTTAGTAAAACGATGGAATGAGACTGTGGGTAAGAAGTATGGAGAGAAAATTATGGCGGACAAAAATAAGTTGGTTATTCAGAAATATAATGACAAACTTACAGTTTATTTCTCTCCAACCTTGCGTCATTTTGTAAGACATTATACACCTATTATTGGAAGCGGTGTGGTGTATGCTTCTCATGAATATCACACTAAAGCTGATTCAGTTAATGATGAATGGTGGGTGGACATCTATGGCGATCGCATCAAGAAAATTTACCAGTCTTATGAAGAATCTAAAGTTGCTATCAATATAATGCCGCGTCTATATCATACAGTTGAAAGCTTCATTCATGTAGTAAATCCTTATATACAACAGAAGTTGAAGCATGTGATGAAAAGTAAATATGATGCAAAGACACACCACATTTCGTTTTCAATTGAAAATCAACGCGTTGTTCTGAAACTGGGTGATGACATTCAATGTCAATTGAGTAAAAATTTGAAAAAACTCTTTGGTTTTTCAATGCTACAAACAGTGTTTGCTGCTGCGCATACGATTGGTATAGAAACACCAATGACACTTGATAAACATGAACAGCACCTTTACATTCAAAGTGATTTGATTCTACCTATTTCTGTTGGTGAGAAAAAAGAATACATTTTACGTGATTTCATTCATGATAAAGACGCTTCATATGGAATAGTCGAGAAGATGTTTGAATCTATTTTCTATCATCCCGTCGTCAAACAAACTATACCCTCTATTGCTATCAAAATTACCAATGGTTTACAAGAGTGCATCCATGTGAAAGATACTAAATCCCTCATAACGTTAGTGTTTCGGAAAACAAAGTGAAGTCATTGTGATATGTTTATTGAAATATGTACATGAATGTGAAGCAACAGACTTTATACAACATCCACTGAAAATATATACATGAGCGCACTTCAATAAACATTGTTATATACAAAAAGTCTTTTTACTTCGTGAAGGGTGGAAATATACAGGGATAGGAAAAATGTCTTTCAGTGGAAAAGTCATCACATGGGGAATGTACAGATGTGGACACATATTCACAAGGAAAAAACAATCTCATGCGATACATAAAACAACAATGTTTATCTACAGAAATCAACATCAAAATACTAAGTTAAGGATGATTATGCTAAGACGTCTCCTGAATGTGGTAGTGTGAGTTTAATTCTTTTGGGTGGTGGTATGTTTGTGTCAGGATGTCCATGTGGAAGAGATATGTTGTGTTCTAACCAGCACCTCTTATCCTCCCATGCTGAAAGCGCCCGTTTCCTAAAAGTATGAGTTTTGATCTCATGCGACTTAGATTTTAAGATTGTCATATTGACAAACGTTATATTTTTATTTCTATAGGCTTTCCTGAAATTCTTATGTTTCATATTTTGCACAATGGATTTTGATATGCCTTTAGCGCGCTTAATGCTATCATCACTATCCTTTAATTTCATAGAATACATTTTTGGACGGAGGAGAATCATTTCATCTATTTCCTTCCCTGCTGTCTCATCCTTAAAGCAGCCAAGTTTTGCCTTATTTTTGATGGAGTAGAGTGGATGATCAGCAGGATAATTTGATGTATCAAAATATCTTTCCAAAGATTTTCCTACTTCATTGAAATTTAAATCTTTTTGAGTGGTAATACCTAAGAAGAAACTATCTGTATCACCACCCAACAAACGAACCTCTTTTACGAGAGGACATGGTTTTAGTATTTTATAAAAGAGTTGGTACATTTCAAGCTTAGAATAATCTAGTACAGCTTGACCAATATAGATGGGTTTGCACAACTCAACTTCAGATTTTATCATTTTAACACCTATAAGGTCCTCATCGATAATGTCTCTATCGATGAATAGAGGTGATGAGGTCAATTTGTGATACTTTTGATCATCATTAACTAGTTTGTAGTTTACGCGCTTTCTAACATCCTCCATCGTCTTACCAAATAGACTGTTGTTCTTATATTTATAAAAATCTTTTTCAAAGTTATTTTGGGCTAGTGCACGTTTCTGGCTGTTGCTATCAATATATGGCTTGAGGAAGGCTTTCTGTCTAAATTTAATAATGCGGTGAACTCTTTTTAAAATCATACCCATTTCTAAATAAAATTTTAAGATGCTAAAGTGGACTAGATAGTTTTCTTTATCATACTGGGTGAGTAAAAGTTTGCGACAAGGCTTATAGTCGGGTTGTCCACATGATTCTAAATCTTTATGAAATTGTTTCATAAAGTCGGAAAACATATCTTTACTCACTTCACCTGATTCGGGTGCGAGTGGAAAATCTACGGTTTTATGTTTAATATTATTTGGATAGATTAGATCTATCTCAAAATAATATCCCCAATCACCTTCATCTGGAATTGCTAGTATGTTAGAAGGGTTGGAGAAATGTTGAATATCACTATCATCTAACCAGCTAAACTCAGAGTGAGGTAGCGGTTTGGATAATGAACTACCATACAAATTATTTTGGTCATAATACTTCAGATGAGTCTGGTCATTGCCTACTGTTTCAGATTTTAACCTATGTTTATTTACAAATGTGAGACCACCGCGAATTCCTCGCTCAAATAAATTATACATCTCTGGATCTTGTAAGAGATGAATGGTCTCACCAGTCATTTTAAAAGCAGACTTAAATGACATGGCTGGCAGACTGACAAAGTGGACGGGATCTAACTTATCTTCTTCTAATGCCACTCGTCGAAACTCCTGAAATACATCAGCCAGCAAAAATACATCTAACTTAAGGTAGGCAATCATATATTCGCCAAATGTATGGCAGTCAAATTTTATCCATGCATCTTGTGCATGATCATAATCTTCGGTCTTACATTCTGCGCCGGTCAAATCATTTTTAAATTTATCTATGGGCGGAAGAGAAGTCTCGCCGAGTTTACTAATCGCATCAAAATATGCATATGGAAAGACTCCTTTCCGTGTGATGACTTCATCGGTTAGATTTGGGTATTGTTTCTTAAGATTTTGTGTTAGTGGAAGAGACTTTAGATTTTGCACGAGAGAGGCCAGTGAAGCAGTCATAAATTGGTAGGAATCTAAAAATTTTATATCAAAATAGACCGTCTTATTTTCTTTAGTTTTATCGACAGGCACTTTTGCTGTCATGGCCATAAACTTCTCTCTCGTTTGCGCTATTACATCAAGCTTCCACTCTTTCATTTGACCTAAACCTCCTTTTATTATCATATGGCTGTCGTAGCCCTTGAAATTATGGAAAATGACGGGTAATGTACGCCGTTTCATCCTAAGTGAAAAATTGCATTTTGAACAGAGTGCGTTTCTAAATTTAGCAGTGATGTGATCATGGTCGCGCACTTTCTTAATCTTATCATCGTCAAATGTTTTCCTACATTTGGGGCAAATGTTGCAACTATCAAATTTTGCTTGATCATCTGCTGTCATATGCAATGATCTGCGATAGAGTTCACCATCATGTTTTTGTTGAAATTTTACAGCCTGTTCGAGGAATTGTAGGAATTGGTAAATACAATCCTCACCTTGCCAGACGCGCATTTTATTTTGCCTACCCCTAAAGTGATCATGCCATACTTCATAGCAGGAAATGGCTGCTGGTCGATGGATGTTATCATCGATATAACATTCGATGTCAGCATAGATGACACGAAGAGGACTTAATTCATCACCATTCTCTCTATATGAAAACTCCTTATCTTTGGGCATGCGCTCCATTTGCAGTTTACCTCGCTTACACCATTCGTAATGAGTTTCAAATTTAGTTTTCCTCCTAAAGTGGCGAATACATCTGTCGCAGTAATATAACTCTCTACTAGAGTTTTCTAAGTGGTGGTATAAGCGAGAGATTTTGGGAATACCGCAGTAGTGCCATTCCTCACTATCATCCTGTTTTACTAATAACAGGTTTACTGTACGTTCATAACAACTCGAACGCGAGTTGTAGCGCACACCCTTCAATCCTTTTTCCCAAACATGGAGAACTATTTTGATGTTGTTCAATTTTTCAAATTTTTCTATATCTTTAATTTTCATATCGTCACTATTACAGTCATCGAAGTTTAATTCATTCTCCCACTGTTGATACTTACTCTTGCGGTATCGACTATTCTGCACATCATTATAGTGGAGAATGGAGAGGACGGCATACTTAAAACATTGCGATTCGCAATCTACAGAAATGACTGCTGCTTTATTTCTTAAATTTTTCGGAAGTTTAAAGGAGCCTCGACCACTATGATTTCCTAATAAACTGATTTTAATCATGGCGGTCTCAATACCATCAAAAACGAGTCCACTATCACGCTCGTTAAATTTATCTATATTTAATTTTAACCCTTGGATATGAAAATTTATCCAAGACTCACAGTCTACAACTTCGGTTGCAGGAGAGGAGGGTATGTGAAACTCCAACCTCTCTATTATTTGTCCAGTATGGTGGTCGATTTTTACATATTTTATTTTAAGATAGATGAGCGCCTTCATCCTAAAATTGTCTAAATTGTTGAAGAGCGCTTCTATCAATGATGAATTTTGATGAAACCATTCCTCAAAGTTAGCAATGGTTTCTGAGGAGTCCATCTGGTAGTTCCTCACTAAATTATTTATGGACACTTCAGTGAGTCGGATAGAGGAGGTACCGTTGGTGTAGGTATCGTTCGCGTGTGTATGTTGAAGTCTGTGCGAAGATAGTTCAAAACGTGTCTCGAAAGACTGAGCGCACAAGTCGCAAGAAAAGGAGACATCGTTAACAGAATCATCCCTACCTTCGGAGATTGATGCCGGCTTAGGTTGACAAACACCTCGCTTGATGTGTCGGGTGAGATCACGCTTCCTCGTGAAGATGTGTCCACAGTCAGCACATTGCCGATCGTCGCATTCCCGCGACAATGTTGATATGGACTCGCACGAGATGGAACTGGTATCACCTGAAAGAGAAATCATTCTTTCATCTCTGTTCAAGTGTCAGTATATTGTTACAACCTACCTTGACTCAACAACTCTAAACTTTCCTCGAGAAGGGAGGGTGTTGGTGATGAAGTTGATGCCTGAAATTGAGGAAGATGCTATTAGCCACACGTTTGAGGGAGATGAGAGAGGAAATTTTCAACTTACCATTTGAACGAAATTATGTTTAAGCTTGATACTTGAACAAGATAGAGACTTCACTCAAATTTGGAATTCACTAAAGAGCAGTTCACTTGTACGCCTCAAATACAGAATTCGCTAGACAACAGTTCACTTATGCGTCTCAAAGACAGAGTGAAATGATACGGATGTCACTTTGCTTATATACTTTCATTCTCTTCATTCATTGGATGTTCATTCTGATTGGTTGCTTGTTGATACTTAAGAATTAGAAAACATTTCAAAGTCATTATTCACAGTCAACATGACAAGCCCTCCGACAACATCAAACACAAAATTCTCTTCTCCATGCTCAACACCAAAGGCGCTCGTTACACCAAACGCTCCAAGAAAGGCGAAGGTGGAGAAGGTGTACCAACTGGACGATATCAGGAAGTTATCATTACCAGCGGATGAGGAAGAGGAGAGTGTATGTGAGAAGGAGTGTCCCGACTTAACAGGCGTGAGGTGGAAGTATCTCCAGTACGATACTGACGATGTGATGGAGATCAACAGCACGAAATTCCTCCACCAATTATGGGAGTGGTACACCCCTAACTCCCAGCCACGAACTATGGCAGAGTGGGAGTATATTGATAAAGTGAGGCTCGCAGTGGAAGAACGATTAAAGCAACTGAACTGTTTTTGTTATCTATGTGAAGCCAGACTCTGGGACGATATTGACGATGAAGACCTTTTGAAATACATGCCATAATAAATTTTTATTTCGTATTATCTTTGCTTTCATACTGACGTACTTGAATGGGGCTTCAGTGGATGATTTAACCATGTATACATTTTCATTTGGAAATAGTAGCACGCTTAGTCTAACTTGTAAATCTTAAAACATTTCATATGGACGATGATGATAGATGAAATAGTGTCAAATAAAATTAAGATAGCTTACACTTCTGATACAGGGATAGCAATCGACTGCGATCCATGTGTAAAGAGCTTGTTAGACTACGGATGGGGTTAAGTGGATGATTTAACCATGTATACATTTTCATTTGGAAATAGTAGCACGCTTAGTCTAACTTGTAAATCTTAAAACATTTCATATGGACGATGATGATAGATGAAATAGTGTCAAATAAAATTAAGATAGCTTACACTTCTGATACAGGGATAGCAATCGACTGCGATCCATGTGTAAAGAGCTTGTTAGACTACGGATGGGGTTAAGTGGATGATTTAACCATGTATACATTTTCATTTGGAAATAGTAGCACGCTTAGTCTAACTTGTAAATCTTAAAACATTTCATATGGACGATGATGATAGATGAAATAGTATCAAATAAAATTAAGATAGCTTACACTTCTGATACAGGGATAGCAATCGACTGCGATCCATGTGTAAAGAGCTTGTTAGACTACGGAAGAGAGAAGTGTGTTATGTTGCGTGTGGCGCGTGAGTGTCCTCCCATTTCATTCCATTCATTATTTTTCTTCCCCTCTGCATTCCATATCCGAGGATATGTGGCGGGCTTGGGACCGCTTTAGCTGCATTAGAAGGTTGGCCCTTAAAAGAGCCCATGGGTCGTTCTCCGTCCACCGACACTCCTCTCACTTCTGCAAAAACTCTGAAAGAAAAAGAATAGGAGATTAGATGAGCTACAAAAATGATCATGTTGAGGAAGCTTACTGGGAACTTTCTTCCGAACTTTTCGGACGACGAAGTCTTCAAGCTGGCCGGTAACGTCCATACTCATGTGGAGACATCGGACTCCGTCGCCCTCATAACACTGCTGTGTTACGTTGGGATCATCCGTGATGGTTGGGGCGTCGCACACATTGTTCTCAAAGAGGGGAAGATGGACTTCATACACTCTCCTTTTTCGACACTTCAAACGCTCATGCAGTCGCTCCACTTCACCCGTCAACCTCTTATTAATAACCTTCACCTCCTCCGTCTCCTTCACCACGCTTCGCATCCGCTCTATCTCTTCATCCTTCCTCGACACACTCGCCTGCAAACTCTCCACCAAACCTGCCTTCCTCATCAACTCGCTCCTTTCCGCCATCCATTCCTTCTCCTTCTTTCTCAAGCTCTCCAACTCTTCCCTTGTTGCCCTATACCCCTCAACCTTCACCTTCAGCTCTTCATTCTCCTTCAAAACTTTTCTATTATTACTTTCCAAAGCCATCACACGATCCTTCATTCTCACAAATACCTCCGTGTCATACGCCTCTTGCTGCCGTGGCGATGACGCTGCCATCGGCTTAGCCACTTCCTCCCCCTCCCACTCTTCCTTCAAATCCGCTATGTCCCCAAACAAATCTTCCATCACCGCATCCAAATCAACATCATCCTTCTTCTTCATATTCGCTCTCAACTCAACTTCCTCATTCGAACTCCCATCACTCGAACTCCCCTCACTCGCATTCCTCACCACTTTCTCCCCAATCACGTCCTGTATCGCTGCCACCGCCTTTGTCACCTCTTCCCTCTCCAACAACTCTCCCTCAAACCATGCCTTGAACCCCTTCTCTCCGATGTTCCCACTCTCACACTGCAAATGCGCCTTCATAAATTCCTTCTCATCCCCCATCACACATTTCCGACAAGACACACACAACCTCAACATCACTTTCCTCTCATGGCCCATCGTCCCCTCTTTTTCTTTTAAATGTTTCTTGAGTTCGCTACCTCTAGCAATCTTGCCACAACTGCACTTCCCCACTAGCATCTTGGCGTTACTCGCTTTCGTCATGATAATTCTGTAAAGATAGAGTAAAATTTGATAGCAAGTGTTTATAGGATACTACTTGCTGATATGTATTGAAAGACTAAGTCACCAAACATTTGATAGCAAGTCAGCAACCGTTTGGGTGTTAAGCTCTTGAATCCGTTACAGGCATTACTCAGAGGGGATCTTATCCCAGCTCCAAGGCCTCGACCCACAAATCCAACCTCGATCGGACAGAGCGTGCGTCATATCACTGTGTTGGTATCCGGGCCCCAGTTTTGACATGAAAACCGGTGGAGTTATTTACAAGAGGAAACGACCCAAGTCACAGAGACTCATAAACGACTGCTTTTTATTCAAAAACTTTAATTATTATCATTAAATATGAATTTAAATTTTTCAGTATTTTAGTACTACTCATAAAACGTTTATAAGTAGTCTGTCACCTTCAGCATAGCAAACGCTGTCGAATGTTTTTTGAATCAAGTCTAAAGGACTTGTAGAAGCAAAGTTATAGCCGTTTGAAGATTTCGGCCTACTATCATCAAATGGTCAGTCATGCTATACTGACTAACCTATAAGTCTGACACCTTAGCTGATATCAGCAATGTAAAGTCAGAAGTCCGATATCGGACCTCAAGAGAAACGACTTACCTGTAGTCAGTTTCTCAACTTAGTGAAATTCCTCTCCCGATCCCGTTCTTATATACCCTGTGAATATGCAATCGATAAGAGGGGGGGGGACGTCAGTGAAATTTCAAAATTTGATGAAAAATGTTTTGGTGACGGTCCCAGGTCGAAATTCCACACTTTGGAAAATTTTCAAATTTTTACCCATACAAAGCCACTCTGACACTTAGGATTTTTTCAGGTGAGCGAGCTCCGACCTAAAATCTTGTAACCGCTCTAACTTTTGAACGAAGACAGATAGGAACAAGCCGATTGTTTCACTGAATTTGTCTCACTCTTAGCTTTCAAACGAGCTATCGCACGACAAAATCCGTCCACTGGAAGCCAAAATCGAAGCAAGCTGTCCAGAGGGGGGGGGACGTCAGTGAAATTTCAAAATTTGATGAAAAATGTTTTGGTGACGGTCCCAGGTCGAAATTCCACACTTTGGAAAATTTTCAAATTTTTACCCATACAAAGCCACTCTGACACTTAGGATTTTTTCAGGTGAGCGAGCTCCGACCTAAAATCTTGTAACCGCTCTAACTTTTGAACGAAGACAGATAGGAACAAGCCGATTGTTTCACTGAATTTGTCTCACTCTTAGCTTTCAAACGAGCTATCGCACGACAAAATCCGTCCACTGGAAGCCAAAATCGAAGCAAGCTGTCCAGAGGGGGGGGGACGTCAGTGAAATTTCAAAATTTGATGAAAAATGTTTTGGTGACGTTCCCAGGTCGAAATTCCACACTTTGGAAAATTTTCAAATTTTTACCCATACAAAGCCACTCTGACACTTAGGATTTTTTCAGGTGAGCGAGCTCCGACCTAAAATCTTGTAACCGCTCTAACTTTTGAATGAAGACAGATAGGAACAAGCCGATTGTTTCACTGAATTTGTCTCACTCTTAGCTTTCAAACGAGCTATCGCACGACAAAATCCGTCCACTGGAAGCCAAAATCGAAGCAAGCTGTCCAGAGGGGGGGGGGACGTCAGCCGAAAATTTTTTTCTCTCCGATTTCGCTGGAAACATCCTTCCTAACCCAAAATTTCACGTAGATTCCGAATCTGGCCTCCGTTTTCTCATCCGATGCTTCGTTTGGGCGCTACACACCAAAACGTCCCAAATTCTAACTCTGTCGTTTTTTCGAAAAATGTTGAAAATTTTTTCTCGCCGATTGCCTTGAAACTCACTATACAGATAAAGAATTTCACGCTGATTCCAAATCTGAAATCCGTTTTCCAATCCGATGCTTCGTTTTGAAGCTAGAGCCCAAAACGTCCCAAATTCTAACTCTGTCGTTTTTCACCAATGTCCCAAAATCTTAAATGGCGTCTCACATCTAAACGAAGACAGATAGGAACAAGCCGATTCTTTCACTGAATTTGTCTCACTCTTAGCTTTCAAACGAGCTATCGCACGACAAAATCCGTCCACTGGAAGCCAAAATCGAAGCAAGCTGTCCAGAGGGGGGGGGACGTCAGCCGAAAATTTTTTCTCTCCGATTTCGCTGGAAACATCCTTCCTAACCCAAAATTTCACGTAGATTCCGAATCTGGCCTCCGTTTTCTCATCCGATGCTTCGTTTGGGCGCTACACACCAAAACGTCCCAAATTCTAACTCTGTTAAAATTTTGAAGAAAAATTTTTTCTCGCCAATTGCCTTGAAACTCACCCTACCGATGCAGAATTTTACGCTGAATCCGAATCTGGCAGCCATTTCACCATCCACGACAACCTAGACGGTCGCCCACGTCAACCTAGACGGTCGCCCACGTCAACCTAGGCGGTCGGCCACGTCAACCTAGGCGGTCGGTCACGTCAACCCATACGAGACCAACACATCCGAGTCTCACACTCTGTCGTTGCAGAGGGGGGGGGAGTCAGCGAACATGTTGTGAACCCACCTGGCCGGCACACCACGACAGACTCTGTCGTTCCAGAGGGGGGGGGGACTCAGACCCGAAGCACCACGGCGGCCGACCACGACACTCTGCCGTTCCAGAGGGGGGGGGGCGCCGGTCGAGTGTTTGTCACTTGCTTACTACTGACTCCGACTCCAGCAAAAATGATAGGACTCCGGGACTCCGACTCCGCATCCTTGATGTGGAAGATCATTTGTAGGGTAATAACCAAAATGGCGAAATTTATTCACGGCAAAATGAAAGCGCGCGACATGTGTGAAAGGTTTCATATGCTGAAATGTTTAACAAACACCCGCTCGACTTCTGCGCTGCAAAATGTCACATGCGTGAAACAGTCCTTAGTCTATGCAAACGTTGACACATTGTAACGTACGAAATAGCCTACATAGATATATAAATTGTCAAAATGTTAGTTAAGTGGTTTGGTAATGTCATTGATATTTTCCAGTTTTGAAACAGAACTTTCCATCTCTCTCCTGCATATCTACTGATATCACAGTGAACACACTAAAGGAGGGACTACATAACAATAGGTATCAAAACTGTAAATAAAAGAAATAGGAAGTAACAAAGAACAGTAAAATTCTAACCACCGCTTGATGGTAAATGAAGCAAGATATGATCATCAGCTGTCAAGTTTAGGTAGCAATGAAATTCAGTCAAGCCGTTGTAGTCAAGATGTGTTTGGAGATCGGTCCAAACCCATCATTTCAACATCATCCTTATCTTTTGGAACTTGGTTTACAGGTGAGATATATTTCCTTCATTTATGATACTATGAAGGAATATACTATGCTGCTGTAATAATGAAACATATTTAGGACAACACTGAATAGCCATGATGATTATTGCGATTTAGAACCTTATGATATGTGATCTCCGCCATTTAATATCCGCTGAATCTACAAGTGTGTGCAACGGTTGTGTATCTGCTGCGTTTTTGCATCATTTTTGCCGACAAAGATTCATCAACTGACTCGTATACTCTACGTGGTGTCATTTCTGAAGGATTTGTCATCGATCATTTCACCGTTTTCAAGTTATTCCCAATTATTTGCGATTCGTGACATTCTGGTAAGACTAGTGAATTTCTCTCACGCGGTTTCTGGAAAGTTTGGTCATGTGAGCGCTGGGCAGTTTTCGAATTCTCAGAATAGTTATTGGTTTTCTACACCATCGGTTTGTGCACGCATGGTCGAGTGGTTTGGTATTCTGCCTTTGATCTGATTGCCTTGTGAATCGAATCCTTCGAATCCCTTCGAATCCTGTGTTGTGCTTCTTTTTCTTTTTGCAACCAGTGATTTTCTCAGTATGGTTTCTCCCTATAAACGTACTCGTTCTGGATCATTTTAGCTGTCACAATCAACTGATGTGAAGTAGCTAATCAAGGAAATGAGCGAGGAGTTTCTTTCTTCCTTCAGGACTGAAATCAATGGTTTAAGGATGCAGCTCGAAATTGCAGCCAAGAAAATGTTGGACATGGAAATGTCCGTTCTTGCCACACAGACCAAGCAAGATGTCCTTAAAGCAGAAGTGAGCCACTTGAAGTTGGAAGTAAACAATATCATGGAAGAGTCTAACAAAAACATACTCCAAGAGGTGGATAAAAGGTTATTCAGAATGAATAACATAATAGTACATGGCTTATCTGATAGTCACGGAACTGTAATGGAGAGGTTGGCATCTGGTGAGAACATCGTCTATAAAGTCTTAGAAGAGATGGATGTTATGAATGCGGAAGAACATGTGGCTGATGTTCGGAGAGTTGGCAAGCCCGGTGTTGGTGGTTCTCGAATGTTACGAGTAACCTTTTCATTATTATCGGAGAAACAAAGTTTTGAGGAATTCCAGAAAACTGCGCAGCTCTAAAATGTCTACATGCATCCCGCCCTAACTCCTGCACACCAGGAAGCTGATCGTTTATTAAGACAAAAATTGAAGTCTCGACGAGAAGAAGGTCTTGATGTTGTGTTGTACCGTGGTGAAATCCGATTAAGATCCTAAGTACAGAATTTTCGCCAGTGATTTTATCAAGTCAGGTATCATGCCCCTCGATTTTCCTCACTAAAGCAAGGTCTGTTATGCCAAAATTAGATGAACTTCGTCTTCCTGTCGCTTCCTTTCATCCTCATATTGTCATTGTGACTGAGTCATGGTTTCATAGCGAAATAGATGACTGTCTACTCCATTGGTCTACTCAAAATAGATGATTTTTTCAGATTCTTCGATCTGATCGCGTCGACCGAAGAGGTGGTGGTGGTGTGTGTGTGGACTCACTCGAATTTCTATATCTGCTTACTACCTTCAGTGACTATTATCCCATCACTATATGGTCTTTGAGTGTAATGATTTTATTACTACCTATCCGGCCTGCAAACTTGTAATTGCTGGAGATTTTAATGATCTGAACACAGCTTTCCTCATTGAGCAATTATGCTTTATTGGTATAAAGTTGCCGATGGTACCAGAAAGGCTGTCAAACTGGATCAAATTTGGATTGACAGTGATTTAAACAACATGTATGAACCTGTAGCGACTGTCGGACCTCCAATGAAGAATTCAGACCACAACTGTGTTTTATTGTCAGCGAGCTGTGCGCCCAATACTTCAACATCCCGGTCCACTATAATTTGGGATTATCGTGGCTCTTATGTTGACGAATACCTCAACAGACTCGTCCATTGATTTCGTTTCATGTCTCAGTAGTGCTCACACTGCAGACATGATGTTTGAGACTTTCTACGACATATTTCTCTGGTGCATCTCGACCATTCCATGCGAGTCAGTTTCTTTGTCTTACAGCGACAAAGAGTGGATGACACCTCCATTGACGCTGCTCATAAATAAACGATGCCATGCCTTTCGCACGAGAAACTGGTTTGAGTACCAACATTACAAGGAAAAAGTTAGACAGGAGATAGCAAAGGCAAAGCAACTATGGACCTCTAAGCACAGCAAGTCAGACAAGGATCTTTGGGAGATTGTTAATGCGATACGTGGCAAGTCACTTTCCGACCCGTGGCGCTCTCTTTTGACAGAACATGGAGATAATCTCATCGATCGCTTGAGTGACGAGTTCTCTAATAATTACAACTATGAGGATGATATTGATCTCGATGATATTCCAGATGCTGCATGGAATTTTCATGTTACGACAGACCGTGTTTTCAAGGAGCTTACCACCATTTGATCACATACCAACAAAGTTGATGAATATCGGCGCTCATCTCCTGTGTGTTCCCCTTGCGATATTTATTGTTCAACGCGTCAGTTTCAGAGAAGTAATTTCCATCATTATTGAAGCGTGCTTATGTATGCCCAGTGCCTGAGACAAGATCTCCTGGCCTTAGTAATTTCTGTCCAATTTTCCCTTTCTCTCCAATTTCAAAAGTATTTGAAAGGGTGGTTTTGAATCACGTAAAAAGTGATCTTATCAAATGTTACGGGCAACATCAGCATGCGTATAGACAACATGGTTCTACGACAATGCACTAGTGGAACTTCATGACGTCATAGCACATTTTCGTGATGTAAATGATACCAAAGTAGTGAATATGTTCTGCTTGGACCTGTCTAAAGCATTCGACAAACTCCATCACCAACGGTTGATAAATTATTTGAACAAATGTTATCTTGACAACGGCTTTCTTCAATGGTTGCTCTCTTACCTCAGTTCGCGAACTATGAGAGTCAAGTTGATGCATCAATATGGTCCAAAGGTTAATATTCCTCCCGGGATGCCACAGGGCTCGGTCTTAGGACCTTCTCTTTTTGCATCGTTGATGGGTTCAGTTGACTTTTCCTCTTCGAACACTTTATCCATCAAATATGCCGGCGATGTCAATATTGTAAAATGTGTTCCGCATGGTAAGTAATCAATTGTGACTATGGACTTTGTCAAATCTACGTTCGAAAGTCATGTTCTACAGCTTAGCGAGCAAAGTGTAAGCAGCTGTGCATCAGAGAATCAAATAATGTTGTTGTGAACGCAAATACCGGATTCATACTTGATCACTCAGGTAGGATCCTTGTTGTAACCATAAGTGACCAACTGAAATGGAATGATCAAATTTCGTGTGTCTTACGGTTAGCTTCACAAAGACTTCATGTTGTATCATGTTGGCTTATAACAGACGCTTCAGCCTAGAAAACTGCTAAATTGTACTCCCAA
This sequence comes from Prostheceraeus crozeri, assembly GCA_907163375.1. NCBI lineage: Eukaryota > Metazoa > Platyhelminthes > Polycladida > Euryleptidae > Prostheceraeus > Prostheceraeus crozeri. The sequence goes on from CAJQUW010003465.1 coordinate 122,084, forward strand.
GGCCGAATGAGAGAGAACGACAGTCGTATTGTCAGTATAATTTTGTTCTGCTTTATTCTAACACTCCTCAATATGTGAACACATTTCAACACGCAACACAACTGTACATAGAAACTAGACAAAAGAGAATAAGAGAACATTTCTGTGTGGAGAAAACAAAGTTATAGGTCACTACTTTCATGATAAATAAACAGTTCGTATAAAGAATAATTTCGTATGGAGAAACATAAGTCCGTCAACAAATAGTGGTATATCACTAAATTGTAACAGCTATATTTATGTATGCTTCACCGATTTATGGGCAGCTACCAATGGTGTTACAAAGTAAGCTAGAGCATCTCCAGAGAAGAGCACATCGGCTGATCAGTGAATCTGATTGTGCCTGTGATGCCTTTCCTCCTTTGAATGTGAAATTTGAACACGTCAGTTTTCGGCTGCTGCATCAAGCAGAATCATTTGCTAAACATCCGCTGCATCATCTGGTACCTGAAAGACTCACTTTCGCTAGAATGCTTTGAGTCCCATTTTGCATAACTGTTCGTCGTGCTAATCCATCATTCCTGTGGGTTACAGTGAAGTATAACTTTTTCTTTCATTAATGTGATGAAAACAATGACCACTTGAATGATATTTCTTTTCTTTTTCTCTGTGCCAATTTGTGTAATCTGCACATGTCGATATGTGATTTTCATTCCTATCAGTGTATTAACTACTACTACTTTAAACTTCTACCTTATTGTGTACTTCACTTTGTATAACACCACAGACGAAGCCTTACGTGGCGAAATATATCTGGTGCCATCACCTCGACTCTTGTGACTTGGAAGATTTCGGTGATTAAGACAGGGGCAGAGTGGGTGAAATGCGTCGACCAATATTTGGGCGCCGCTTTTTGCTACTACTACTCATAATTAGCAGGTGTGATGGGCAGTGCTGCTAATTTAAATAAAAGAGAAAATTATGAAAATTAATAACTTGAGCGTTGATATCAATTATCGATGTGCAATATTTTATGTATTTCACCCGGTATAAACTAATACCAATTACAATTCATGCATGACGTCTCCTCTCCTTCGATATACCTGCTATGCCGCAATGCCTATTACTCGTACGAATAGCAGACGATCATGTTCATATGTTTCTCATCAATAATCATAGTAGGCTACCATTTCAAATCACAGAATCATCCTTGTGCAATACATTTTATGACTTTCTAATGTATCCTCCGACATCATCCTTCATCTGACCTATACGTAATTCTGTGAGACATTGGAACAATGGTGATGTTCATTCTTCATTTATATTTACTGTTCCTCATGTACTTGTATTTACATATTTTGGGTAATTTCATAAATGAAATTTAAACGCTCGAATTTTGAATTTTGAGAGAGAGATATACAAGTGCCAAGTAGAACGATCCCAGTGAATGCGATCAAGGAAGACGAAACGACGAGAGGCAGAAAGATGAACATCGAAAGTTCATGACGTAATGATGGCAGGTGTTTCGTCTGTGGTGACTTGAATGCGCACTGCAGTGATTGGGATGAAAGAGTGCGCAGTGATGAGATAGGTGTAGCCATGCCCCTCCGACCGAGCTCTTCATCAATCAAGCGCGTCTTCAGTTTCGGCGTCGACATCTTGGGGCCAAAAAGCGCGGCACTAACTGCCGCAAATTTTGAAGCGTCGGCCTACCTTCATCTGCTGAAAGGATGTGCCTTTGTCGATTTAGATGAGGACCAAGAGTACATTTATATGTCATTTTCTGTTTTAGCTGTGTAGCCTAAACTTTACATGGATATCATGCTTCTTGTTATAAATATTTTACGATATGAGATTTCATGAAATGCTTTCTTTGTTTTTGTCTACAAATGTGCATTTAATATTGCATATATTATTTTCCAATAAATTTCATTTTCTTAAATCATTTTTTCTCATGCTTCGCTTTTTTTCTGTGTAATTCTCAGCTGTAAATGGCCTGGTACTTTTATTATCCTTAAGTTAAAACTTTGAATTGATTTTTGTATTGCAAAGATAATTAATTTTAATCGAATCAGATAATCGAATCGCCTAAATAAGTGGCAATCAAATCGGATAATCGTAAATCGCCAAATCGGAACTTGATTTTTCACATTCGAATCGGAAAAACGCAATCGGAACTCCTTGCTGGCGAATCTGATAATCACGACGGGCCTTCATTTTTCCGAATCGCGCCATCCTCTGTCGAATATCCTCTGGCACTGAGAGTGCTCCTGAATATTGCGCACTCACATTCATTGAGTCATCTAATATGATTTGACCTAACCTACACTTGCAATGTATCAATTAACAATTACCTGATCAATTACAATAGTAAGGAATCCTCCCAACTGCGCAGAGCGCTCCACCCCTCTGGAGCGTGAGTTGGGTTGGTGTGGTTCTGGGCCGACCGGCCTGGTG